>JAURVB010009371.1:0-17086 GCA_033002965.1 Piper betle
TTTTAATTATATATAACATTTTAAATAATTAGATTGAGCTCCCAAATAAGAATATATAACATTTTAAATAATTATATGGACGTGAATATGATGAAACATCATAACTATACGCATAATCTAATGTGAATCTACAACTATAACACATGATCTTAATGTGAATGAAACTTTTCTAAAGTCTTTCATTTATGAGCCAAATGTACTCATAAACTATCAAATTGATGTTTTATTATTATCAACGTAATTCTCCTTTATATAGAATAATATGTGTGTAATTCAAGAAGTCACTACATTAAATTTTATACAAAAAAATGTAATCACACGTAACTATATTAAACACCAAACATTTGTATGATAACGAAAAGTCAAAAAAATTGACTATTGAGTTAAAACGAATGAGTATCAGATTGCACTCACGACTTCCAATCCCAAAAATTTAATAAATAAAACTTATCTAAAATCATCCATAAAAACTATTGTATCGTACTCTAAAGGTTATAATTGATAATTTATAATATTGATTCTTAAGAATTAATTTAATTTAATATTATTTATGATTCATTCTAAGATTTACAAAACCCTAAATAAAATAACCTAATTATTTTTTTGAGGTTTTACAAATCACCTACCAATTACCTTTAACACATTCAAGTCTTCCCATTATTGTACTAAGTGATAGAATTCAAAATCAAATATTTACCTTCGAACTTGGTCTACTTTTTAGAGGTGATTCAATTTAGTTGAAATTTAAGTATTTTTATGTAATTTGTATGTTAATTAATTAAGTCTGATCTAGTTCGGAGGTTATTTAGTCACAATAACTATAGTATCATCTAATTGCATTAAAAAAATACAACCTTCACCAAAGACAACATGTGTTATGCAGATAATAAAGACGATTGCCTCCACGTGGCCCCAAATTTTGTTTGTTAGAAAACAAATTTATAAAAATAAAGTGTAAAAATAAATAGATAGAAAATTGACAAAAAACAAGATGATTTTAAAAAATAAATTCATATCAAATTAATAAGTTTAAATATTTTTTTATTTTTGAAAAAGTATTCATAATATCTTTAAAGTCATTATCAACTAAATTATGTGTGATGTCATCAATGACATTATAGAGTAAATACAACATAATCGATGTCATTTGTAAAATAAATTGATAATTTCATTTAAATCGAAATAATAATAGTTAAATTTAATAAAAAATAACAAAAATTATACTTGTTATTGATGTCATCATAAAATTAATTTTTTTGCTAACATTAAAAAGGTTTTTTTGCTAACATTAATAAGGGAAAATGGATACCATTAATGACATTGATCAAAAATAACTTTACAAAATGTTTATAACAACATTTAATTAATAACAAATATATTAAATTAAAAAATAAATTATGTTATTAATGTCATTGATGATATTGTTATCTGAATAAATCGATATTATTTAAGTTCAATAAAAATAACTAAATTACCTGTCATTAGGTTCATTGATGTATATGTGATTTGTGAATGTCATTGGTTATATTAATACATATGACTTAATCAATAACGATATGGATGTCGTTTTAATTAAAAATTAAGTTGATTAAAAAATTGATTTGATACAATTTAGTTAATGTAAATTAAATACATATAATCAAAAAATAAGTTAATAAAAAATTGATAAGAAAAAAAGTTGATTAACCCAATAAAAAACAAATAGATATCTTTTTCTCTTTCTCAAATCACCAAAAAAATTCCCACACACACATGCACCACCCCACATAGAGCACAGCCCATATATTTCCCCTCCCCAGCGCAACACATGGGCTCTTCCTCTGCCACTCTCTGTCTTTTATCTGTCATCCCTCTCTTCCGTCTCTTCCGGTCTTTGCTCAGAGTATACTCTTTGCTTATAAAATCCGGTACAATAGGCGGCGGTTCGTTACCAACGCTAGGTGCGAAACCTATTTATAAAAGTGACGAATAATATATGTATGGTGGTCATGACGTAGTTGACTCTTAGCCATGGTAGCTTCCGCCAACGCCGAAGACTGACGACGAAAACAATAACATAAGCCTCCCACATGTTATGGACACCATCTTCTTGTACTCGAGGCCGTAGGTGGTGATAAGAGTCAGTCTAGTCGATAACGTATAAGAAGATGCCAAGTCGTTATGAAGCGGGATGGAGTTCCTGAGGATGACGATAAGAAGGCGTAGGCGGCCAAGACGATGAGGCTGATGGCGTTGTTGCCGAAAAGTATTGATATCATTAGTCATTATCAAGTAAATTATTATATTCATTACTAAGTAAATTATGTGTTATGTCATCAATAACATCATAGAGTTGATACGTCATCGAAGTCATTCGTAAAATACATATAATATCATTGATGCCACTAAAAATTAGTTATTTGGAAAAACTATTAAGATAAAATAATAATTTAATAAAAATTAAATTAGTCAAAAAATAAATGGATAAAAATTAATTCCATTTAAATCAAATTAATATTAGTTAAATTTAATAAAAAATAACAAAAATTATAATTGTTATTGATGTCATTGCATGGAAAATTGATTTCCTTGCTGATATTAAAAGGAGATATGGATACCACTAATGCGTTAACGAAAAAGTTTACAACAAAATTTTAACTAACAATATTAATTAATAAAAATTATATTAAATAAAAATAATTTTATATTATTAAATGTCATTGATAGTATTGTTATCTAAATAAATCGATGTTATTTAAGTTCAATAAAAGTAACTAAATTACATGTAATTACTATTGGTTATATTGATTCAAATGATGTGATGTCATGATATAAATGTTGTTTTAAAAACTAAGTTGATCAAAATTTTGAATTGATAAAATTTAATTGATATAAGTTAAATACATACAATCAAATTTAAAAAATAAGTTAATCAAAATATTGATTAGAAAAAAATTGATTAACCCAATTAAAAAAATAAATAAGTACCTTTTTTCTCTTAATCAAATCACCAACAAAACAAAAAACAAAAAAATCCCACACCTACACCAGCAGCACCACCCCTGACCCCACCGTCATCCACTATGTTTTCCCCTTCCACAAACACGCACCACCGAGAGTGCTGTCTTTCTCCCTACCCTACCCACACGGCTCTCTCACCTGCGCTACCTCTCTGTCCCTTCTTCCTCTTCCTGCCCCCTTCTCCTTCACGCCTCTGCCCCTCCTAGCTCCTCTTGCTCTTCTTCGTGCACCCTCTTCCTGCCATCCCTATTCCTGCCCCACTCCCTCACTCTCCTACCTCCTCCTGCCATTTAATCCCACACCCACCATTCACATGTACATCTTGACAATTCTAAGTCCATCGGAATTGTCACCGTCGATTTTTTCTCTCGTCGACAATTTTAAAGAATACTTCTTCGGCCACCGCATCCTCTTGCCGCCGCACTTTGAGGCCCGACGTGTTGGCCTTATCATGTTCTATCATTTAGTACTGCTTCCCTAATTCTACTCGTCGCTGGTGGCAAGCTAGCCGGCACCCACTGTGTCGCTCCCTGAAAATTCATAATTTTTAAAAAAAACTCTTAGCCCATCATTAAAGTAAGCGAACCCATTCCCTCCCTCTTAAAATGAATTTTAGGGTTAATTTTGTCATTATAAAAAAAAAACTCCCTCCCACGGCTAATATGCATATTTAGTCCCTCCTATACATAATAAACTAAATTTGATGCGTTATAAAAATAATTGTTTCTATACAATATTTAAGATTGAGTTATAATCTTATGGGAGAAAGTATAGTCCACCATGTAATTTCAAAATATAAAAAATTTCTGAATAGTGTGTATAATCGGAGAATGTATAGTCTATTAAATTTTGCTTACAATATTATATTTGTACGAGCTTATACATTTTTTGACTCGTTTTTAAGATTATTTCACGGGCTATTCTTTCATATAAGAGTACAACCCACAATAACATTAACGTATTTATCATCAAATTATAAGGAAGTAGGATGTACCTCTGACGAGATAATTAATGTTAATGCAAATTTTGGTATGACCTATATCTTAAACTTATCTAATTAAAAGTTCATCCCCTACTTGCTTCTCCTTGTGGCTATCTCCATGCTTAAACCCACTAGGGGTGTAAACAAGCAAAGTTGGCTCGCAAATATTTTACATTTTGTTCGATTTAGCTTGAACTCATGTTGGTTAATTTTGTGCTCAAAAAATATTCGGCTCGAAATAAATAACTCGTTGAACAACGAACATAGCTTAAGCTAAGGATTGTTCTGCTCGGCTTCGCTCAAAATTCGAGCTTGATGTATTCAAACTCGAAAAAATACTTGGTTTAATTTAGCTTATAAATACTATTAAAGTCACGTTGAACTTATATAGTATTTAGAAAAAAATTTGATCCCATATAAGTTAATTGTTTTATATCCATGAACAACTATTTACATGATAGTGGTATAATCCTAATAATTGATATACTTACAAACTACTTACTTATAAATACTTAATACTATTTATTACTAATTGCGAAGGACTAACTACAAATTGTAAAGGATTTAATGCAAATTGTCAAGGACTTACTACTTATTACTTTATTGATAATTAATGGAAGCAAAATTTAGTAATCTCACTTTATATAATATTGTATATTTATCATTATCTTTGTCCTATTAGTAACTACTTACCTAATTACACACACACACTAGCTAACTAGTGCATATAACAACATTATTTTATAACCCAGTAATAAGTCGTCAAAATAAAATTTATATTTTGGTTTAATATAAGTTGGAACTATAACATAAGGTGAACTATGCAAATGTTATATACAACCAAAAGGATAAGTTTGATCAATCTAAAATTAAAATATTAACATCTCAAAATTTGACATTTAAATGCATGATCTCAAACTCTAATCCTACGAGTCGAGTTTGAACAAAACAGTATTCAACTCGGTTATAACTCAAACTCGACTCGAACTTGACTCGATAAAATAATATAATAATATACATAATATCACTAGTCTACTCAAAATACATTTAAAATCATAAATAAATATTATTGTTAACTACGTACTAAATAATGGTGAAGGGGGTGTGTTTTGTCTTTTATTTTTTGTTTTTTTTTTATCAAATTTGAGTCGTCCTTATAATCGAACAATCTATATTAAAGTTTGAGACAAAAAATTTATTTGACCCTAGATTATTTGTCCACCTACTTGCCTGTGTGTGCTGTATCTAGTAGTTCGTACTAGCCTAGCCGACCCAACCCACTAATTTATCTGACCAGACCAAGTTAACCCGGTTGGTCAGCTCAGTGAGTTAACCCGATTTAGCTCATTTTTTACCATTTTTCGACCATTTTTAGTTATTCGAAAACTCTTACATTAGTTTAGATGCATATTTACATTATTAGCATATTTTGATGTTATAATTTTATTTATTTATTTATTTATTATTATTTATTCTTTTTATTTAGATGTTTGTCTTATAAGATGAATGCTTATGTGATAATTTATTATTATTATTTATATATTTAATTATTAATGTTAATCTTATTTATGTTTATTAAATATATATATATATATATATTTGTTTATTGCATGTATGTTATTATTTATTTATATTTAATTGTGCATTTTGAATTGGATAACTATGATGACTATGATATTATTACTATTCATGATTAATTGAAATTTAATAATTATTTATTTATAGAATAAGTATATATTAATTTATTTAATTATTTATAAGTTTACTGACACGAGTATTTGTGATATTTAGTCGTGTATAGCCATGTATTTATATAGTATCTGTTATTATTATTTTATGATTAAAGTAGTGATTATTTTCATGTATTTATTATTTATCTATTTATTCTTGAGTGCATTTATTTATTTATTATTAATTATTTTCTCTATTATATCTCGATTTACGTGATATATGTTTAGTTGTAGGGTTATTTAGTAGTCTTCTTTATTAGGATGTATTGATGACATGATTACACACCACAATCATGCATCATATAGAGATATTAGTATTTTACTTAGCAGTTAGTTTTGATGTAAATTTCGAAGCTTGAGCTCGCCGTAGAAGAGACGTTATGCTTGAAGCTTAGACCACGGGTCCATTAGGACTCTTGATTTAATTTCGAGATCGCAGAACGTATTAAGTGGTTGTGTTATCAGATTTCACTTAACACGGACCACTTAGACATATTTCACTTCTGTGATTAATAACTATAGAGGATGAGACCTCTTGAGTTCGATTTTGAAAACAAGATCTACCGCAAGTTGCCTTTGGGCCTGTTATATAAATGCCTTCTCAGGTCTATGTATGATTTTCTCCAATTTGAGATACAGGTAAACTGATGACCGTGTATTGAGATAGGACGCATGTTTGTCAAAGCAAGTTCTGGTTTTGGTGAGCGTCTATTCTATTCCCAAGGGATCCTAACAACTCAACTTTTAAGTTACTCAAATCCGAAAAAGTGTAGAGGTTTACGGGTACTATAATGTAGTACATGTCTACGGTTATGACTTCATAGGATATTAAAGGTGCATGCTTGAAAGTAATCGACCTTTGTATTCAGGGCCAAGGGTGACATGGACGATGTAAAAAGTTGAAAGAAAGAAAGTGATGTTCCCATGTGAGGGATAGTTTTTAAAATTAATGAAGTATGTGATGAGATAAAAAAGGGATGTTGTCGCGCGAGGTCGACGACTTCTAGATAACGCCTTTATGAGAGATTCTATAAAAGAATATATAAATGTTTTCATTATTAGAAAGTTTTGTGATTCTAAGTCGGCTTTGGTGGGAGGATAAATAAATATTACATACACTTAAGCTCAACACAGTTATTTTCCCTTATATTTTTACTTATATTTGATGCATTTTTAAACGTATTTAACAATGTCTTCAATTTTCTTGACACTAAGCGGGTTACTTCTATCTATACTATTGATCAAGTCTTTATACTAGTTACTTTAAATATGACTTGACTTGATAATGATATTTTTTATCTGGTTCTTGAGTGAACCAAAATCGGAGTATTACATACCATCCCTGCTCATGTGGTGATCAAATTTGGCCATCCCCACATTGGGAACAATTCGGCCTCCCAAGCCCGATGGCAACAAAATTCGATGGCCATTAGTTGAGGGCAGTATGATCGGCCTAGAACGACTACCAATTTTTTTTAAAAAAAATTAATTTTATTAGTCCACATAAGTGTATTCCTGCATGGGTAATTAAAATATTATTAAAAAATACGTATAAATTATGGAATTGATTTCAACTACCATTAAATACCAAGTAAAAAAATGGAGTTGCTTAAAAAGAAAACATAAAAGGGAGTCAATGATCGCATTAAGAATAAAAGTAAAAAATTCAGGTCGCTATTTAAGGACGAGCCACTACTGTTCCTGTTCTCTTCTGTCCAGCGCCCTTTACCTGTTTGCCTGGCCTTTCTTCTCCCCCATCTTTCAACTGCCTGCCCTATCCTCTCCCATGGCTTCTCAGTATTCCCAGGCCAGTCTCCTCCTCCAAAAGCAGCTCAAAGGTCTTGCCCATGGCCTGTTCCATTTACTTTTTTTGTTTTCCATTTTTTTGTCTATTTTATTGAATTGTTTAGCTCCTTGCTGGGTTGTTTGCTGTCTTCTTTCGTTGCTTATCGATATTGGATTTATTTGTTTGAACGGTTGATGATCTCTTTGTTTTTGCAGATCTCAACAAGAATCCGGTGGATGGCTTCTCGGCTGGGTTGGTAGACGATAACAACATCTTCGAGTGGAGCGTCACCATCATCGGCCCTCCTGATACATTATAGTGAGTGCTGGCTGTTCTTTTGTTGGAAATATATGTGATTGAGATGTTTTTTGCGGATCAATGGCAGGATCTTTACTTTGTTTTCGGTCATATGGTGCTGGAAACTGTAGTTTAATCGTTGTGTCGTGGGATTGAGGTTGCAGGATTGCCGAAAGCAATTCTAGGGCCTGGAATTTAGGAGTTTTTCTTATCATTTCTTTGTTTGATTGAAGGATTGGCATGCACATGTCAGCAGTCTAGTGGGTTTTGCTTTGATTTGGGTGTTTTGGAATGCACATTTATGTTGTTGAAAATCAATATTTGCCTGTCTGATCGTTTCTAGCTGGAATTCTTCTAGGAAATTTTGCTAGTTTTGCAAGTATGTTGTCCTGCTCTAGTATTCAATATTGCAAGTTGTTTTATGCATTCATTCATTACTGTATCTAACTGTAATTTGTTGCAGTGATGGAGGCTACTTTAATGCAATTATGTCATTCCCCGCAAATTATCCTAACAAACCACCAACTGTCAGGTTCACGTCTGAAATGTGGCACCCCAATGGTTAGTCCATTCTATATTTGGTCGTTCTGCGTGTTTGTTTCTCCCTTGCATATCATTGAGAATAATGTGATTTTGTTTCCTTGTGGAGCTGGACTCCAGTCTATCCTGATGGACGAGTGTGCATTTCCATTCTTCATGAGCCTGGTGACGACCCGAATGGCTATGAACTTGCAAGTGAGCGTTGGACACCTGTTCACACTGTGAGTACTATGAGTTCTTTCACAGCTTTCCTTTTCATGAAAAAAAGAAAATCCTTGAGAAATTGTCAAATGATGTAGCACGTTTTCCCTGGGACAGAGTGTTCACTAGATTATTATTTTTAAAATTTTATTTAGTGTTATGCAGTTAATAAATAATCCTCATTACTTGAGGAAATGTTGGCACTTGTGTGTTTTGCTTATATGACTAATATTGGATACTTCCTGTCGAGAATCTCGTTCATGCACTACTATGGTTGAATAAACGGTAGTTCCCCTGAAAGTTATGTTCATTCATCAATACAAAATACGATCTCATTGCTTGATGCTCTAGCAGTGTACACATTATCATTTTCGTTTCTCTTTTTGTATCTGTTTGTTACTGTAATACTTTCCCCTTTTTGTCGCATCAATACTATAAATCACGTTGTAAGTTTGTTAGAATCATGGAGATGATATTAGGCTTATTTGGTTTAAATTATTTGGAGCAGAATTTATGTTGTCGATTTAATTGGACTGTGTCATTTCCAGCTCTTTAAGTGGGTAATGCGTATTTTCTATGTAGTTCCATTTTGGAATTGTTGGGAAGGCTCATCTTTGTTGTTTTAAATTGGCTCACCATTCATTTTATTTCCTAAATGGCATATTTCCATTTAGGAGGAAGTCTCTTTCAGTAGTACTGTTATTCAACATTTCTGTAGATTTGGTAGACTTGTCGTGATTTAATTAGGTTTTAATTGTTGACTGTAGCCAGATTCTAAATAAATGTCGTGAATTTTTGGCAGTCATTTTTTTGCTGGTTTTATACAAATGATATAAGTTGGCATCGCAAGTTTACTTAAAAATTGAGTTGGCTCTGTTGTAAAAGGCTATGATTGATTTTATTAGTAATTATAAAATTTTGTGTATGTGCATGTATTTTAACCGATAAGTAAATTTTAGGTTATATATGTATTTGACAATTTAAAAATTGTTGCTAATAAAACCTTTATCAACAACTTGTTTCGAAATATTAACATCATTTACATTGATATGAGATGTAACACTGGCTTGGAAAAGTTCATGAACAAGGCATGCCTGCGCCATACCCTATCTGCTTATTGTTTGATGTCCATGGCCGATTCTTCAAATGTGGCCATTTTTGAGCAATTGCATTCTAGACAGGCCATCACAATATGTAAGCGGCTTGGCAGCATATGAGGGTTGCATACTTGATCAATAATTCATAGGACGTCTAGATTAGATATTTTGAATGGGGTTGGTGATGCAGCACTTGAGAAGGAAAATGTCGGTGTTGAAAATGTGGCCAAATCTTATTTCTAACTGCAGAAGCATCCTAAATTGGCTAAAACCTTCTCAAGAAGAAAACAATTGGTGCAGATTACTGAATTCAGACAAGGCACCATTCAAGGACTTAGGATTTTGATTCATATAAATATTATATTAAATTAGAACTTATGTATTAGTAATTTATGGCCTCTCGTAACTCCGCAGTTGATCGACAAAGTACCAATAAGAGTTTCAATCTCGTCTATGAGAAGGGAGTTATTGCTCGCTATTTTTTGTGCTTTTCGTCACCATTTTGCTGACCTGTTTTTTTGTCTTCTCAATTTTGTTCTTCTAACTCTTCTGAAGGTCTTTCTGTGAGTTTTGTTAGAGATTGGTTGGAAATGGATTATGATTTCCTTGTTGGCATTGATTATTGTGGAATTTATTATCAATTTTCAACATTAAGCATTTGAAAACCTACACACAGGAGTTTCACTTATAACAGTTCTTTTACCGTCCATCATCTGTCAGTTGGTGCTATTGGGGAATTTCCAACAGCAATAGCGGCTTACCATTTGCTTATGTATTTATAGGGTGGATCAAACTTGATCTGGTTCAGCCCTTGCAACATAGTTGTAAAAACTGACAAAAAAGGTCTATAAAAAGACAAATCCTAGCCTTTCCTTTGCAAATATCTGGGAAGGTAGCTGATAAAAATTGAGAGATGTCGGCAGATTAATTGCCGCCTTGCAGTGGTTCATAGCCAAGGAAGCAGAAAAGAGAGATGAAATAAGCCATGTACATTGTCAAACACCTCTTGTTGTGGCAAGTTCCTTGGCCAATAGATGGATATTCTGTCTCCCTTGTTTTTCGTCATGACATCCTGCATAGTGGGTTCTCAATGGTGTTTCTTTTGATGGTGCAAGATACCATACTGGGATCTTCTTTGCCATCAAAAAGGAATTATTTGTGGTGAGAGATGGGATGAGGATCCTGCATATAACTAGGAAGAGTAGAGAGCATAATAGACAAGCCGTATGATGCAGGTCAATGAGTACTTCTCATTTTTATCCTGCTCAATCAATATTCTTCATGGAGAAGATCACTGCGTAAGTTGAGCATCTAAAAACTTAATGAAGCCCCTGGAAAGCATCATGCTTAATTACTATGGCATGGACCAATTTGCAACCTCATGCATTTTTTTTGTAGTAGGATGTACTGTTGATGAAAGAATGGTTGTGTTTCTTGGTAGGCAATTTGGAGATACAAAATGATTAGTTGTAAGCTGCTGATTCTTTTTACAAGAGTACTTTGGACAACCACTTCATTATATGAATTTTGTGTTGTAGTTTTTTTTTCCCTCTTCAGATTTGGTTTTTGTCTTGAATATGCTATTATCCTGTGTTTACTCATTCAAAGTTATTTTGAGAATGACAGGTTGAGAGTATTGTGTTAAGCATCATTTCCATGCTCTCCAGTCCAAATGATGAATCTCCTGCTAATGTTGAAGCTGCTGTAAGTTTATTATATTGTATCTTTTTTTATATAATTTTTAGTCTATTGCCAATAATGTTAAATTATAATTCCTAGCTGGTTAATTTTCTATATTCGTGCTAATTTGGTAAGAAACATTCGGATTGGGTTTTGTCACATGGTTGTTTCAGTTAATATTATTTTCATAATTTTTATGGCTAGATGAATGAGCCCACTACTGGGGCTCTTTGTTTGGTACCCATTTGAAAAGTTTATCATGGATTCAAGTTTCCACTCATTAAATATTTTTCTGCCCATGTCAGTTAGCAGGATGCAATTAGTTCATTTATAAGTTATAATTTGGACGTTCTATGATAATTTCGGTTAATAATATGTTCCATTTTATGGCTGGAAGAATGGGCCCAGTGTCGGGACATTTTGTTTGTTTCGTTATTAACTTGGACTTTATGATAATTTAACCTCACAAACAGCTTGGATAAAATTTCTTTGAACGCATAAACTTCATCCTGGGGCTTTTTTTATTTTTATTTTTTATTTGAAGATAATGTAGATCGTAGAACCTCGATCACTGGCAGTTTATATGACCAAAATAATTGGGGCAGGAGACATGGTTTAGGATCCAATTGAGAGCAAATTGTAAAGTTTGAGACTGGCAAAGCAATAGATTAAACAATGAAGTGTGCGCTCTGGTTTGATGACATGTCCTGCTAATTATGACCATCTACTATCATATGTGTAAGGGCAGTTTCAACTTAGTCATAGCTTTTACAATCTACCAAATTGTTTTTTAAGTATTACTCTTTGATATGAGTTAAATGTTGAAAGCATAATCCCGATAGAATCATTATGCAAATAGATGTATGTCGCTTTTAAGCAACTCATTTATCTTCTACAGAAAGAGTGGAGAGATATGAAAGACGAATTCAGAAAGAAGGTGAGCCGGATTGTCAGACGCTCTCAAGAGATGCTTTAGTTATGATGCACCATATGGCGTCTGATCAGTGCCTAGTCGATTTCATCGCTGGCTGTTCAAAACATCCCCATGCTCCTTCAGATCTTTCCTTGCATTGAAGCTGTGGGTTAAAGTGGGATGGTTGTAACTGGTTAGTCTCTTGTAGAATTTGCTATTTATGTTCCATACAACCAAGTTTCTTCGTTCGTTCCAACAATTTTTATAACACTATAACTGCATAAGCAGAACATTCTGTATGAATGTCCTTTAATGACTTGGAGGTGTAGTTTTGTTGAATCCATACATTGATTTCCATAAATTTCTACATATTTTGTTATGAATCTCTGATCATTTTAAAACCCATGCTGTAGATTTACATGTGGAGATTGCAGATGAATTGTATGCCTTTGTTGAACCATCAATGTGAATAGCTGTGGCGGATTTTTATCTGCGGTGGTGACCTCTCTATTGTTCTTGATTAAATTGCCCTTAACACAACAATACTATCTGCGGTTGGTTGGTGGCAGTTAGATTATTATTTTTTTAAAAAATAATTTTTAAATGAAAGGGCAATTTTGTTATTACCGCCATCTATTAATATAAAAATTTTATCCTCATTTATGGTACAGTCGTAGAATAACATGATGATGTTCATTGAACAATGGTTTTTTTTAACACAACAACAGAAGACCTTAATTACTTAAAGCACTAAAAAACACATTATTGACCAATGGTTCTAGTGTGGTACGTCCCTGCCACCCAGTTACTGGATAAACCCAAACTCACTCATTTGGATTTGAATGGCTCACACTGCAGCCAAATTCATGTCCTTAAACAATGTACCGAGTATAAGGTTAGAGACTGACACTTGAAGTTTAATCCTTCTTTAGTATGTAATTTCTTCTGTGGAGGGCTTAAAATGTGTCTTATAAAATAAAATGGTCCTTTTTTTTGCACGAAAAAAATGCAAAACTGTATAATTAAACGATCAACCCTACAAATAAACGTATAATATATTTTACCTATTTCATAGAAAAAATAAATAGTACATGATAAATGTTTTCTACATTCAAAATAATTTTAATTACTCTTACGAAGATTTGCAAAAGAAAGAAAATCTTATTCATCCTTATCTTAAAAGGAATGACTTAAGAAAATTATTATTTTATGTAAAACGCTTGGTTGGAAGTAATAATAATTATTTTTATTCTGGTTGGGAGAGAATTAATTTTTTACATAAAATAAATTAATGCTTTATTTTTATATAAAAAATATTAAATTGATTATTCATAAATAATGATTAAAATTCATCCTCTTTCTTTCATTTATACCAACCGTGACCGAGCTAAAAATGATGAGGAGAAGGAGGAATGAATGGATGGAAGATCAACAATGGCGAAGACCAATCTCCAACGATCTCAACTCCCAACCCACCGACCCAAACACCCCCCAAACTCCAACCAGCTCCTTCTTGCTCCACTCCACTCCCCACTTTGTCCCCATTCTTCAAATTATGCAGCAGCAGCAGCAACTCATGCCCTCCCACTGTGGCCCTTCATAGCTTGACCGAGTTTGTTTAACTCGTCATGACTTAGTTTGATTAATTTATCTTGACTGAAAATTTGTAAAAATGGCATGCATTTCTCTACCCATAGTTCACCCTTAGAATGGCTATGGATTCCAAAATGCCTTTTCATGAAAGTTTGTGATTGTGTATGTCATTTTTTTTAAAAAAATTGACGTTCGCAAACACAAACTCTCTTTATTTGCTTTCTTCAATTTTGTGAATTATTAATAGTAAATATGTTTTTAGTGCATAGTTAATGTTAGATATCCTGTAAGTAGGGGTGAGCTCGTACATCCAAGTATTTGTTCCAAACTAGGGTTGGGTGTTGATCCTTAAAATTAGAGTTAGGATATTTATTGGATTTTGGACATTGACTGGATGTCAACATTTAGATGTCTGGGCACACCATTAAAGTAGTCATTAGTTAGTAAAACATCAGACGAGGTTTGTTTATGTTTGTTATTTTTCAGTTAAGAAAGTAGGTTTTATTTTATCTTAATACTAAATTCTTTGAACTTTAGTTAGATTTGAGTAAATTAATCTCTATTAGCATTTAGATTTTTAAGCTGAAAAATAACGAACACAAATATGACCATGTCTGATGTTTTATTTATCAAATATTCTACATTTGATTTCTATCCCTAATTGCATTGTTTTGTTTATTATTGTGTACAAGTGATCTTTTCTTTGATCTATTTGTTTTGTGTCGTGATATAATGTTTCCTGATGTTTGCTTTCTTCTGTTTGGTATGTTTGGTATTGCTGGAGAATGCCCTTAGTTATTCATAACTTCAGAACAATAATCTTGGAAATAGAGGGAGCATACGTGTCTAATGTTGTTGGCTTGCTAGAGGTAGGAGTGGTTTCAACAAATACGATACATTCTCTTGTTTGTATTTTACTCGCTAGTTTTTAACCAACAAAGTTAGATAGTCTCAGACAAACAAGTCAAAGACATTAACATTTAGGTGTGGTGTTTTGTTGGTCAATTGTTAAACGTGTTATTTGTGTTCAGTCAAGGAATAGATGTTGGGTTTGATTAGAAAGCAAATGCTTAGAAATTGATTATAGTTTGACATTATCCAGCCAAACTGAAATACTATTGATCAATTTGGATAAACTTTTCTTGATAAAAAGAATAGCAACCTAAATAAGACAAGTATTGATATTTTTCTAATCGATGCCAGTGATTCTAATTGATTTTTAACTACAGTGACACATGATACCTTGCCTGATGATGCTTTCCACTACTTGCTAGGAAAATGCTATCGTTTAGACTTTTATGCGTGCTGTTTTCTCTCCTTTCTTTTGATAATGATAAGAACATAGGAACTTATTCAGTTGAGCATTTCTGATCCTCAAAGCTGATGGAATCAAATTTATGTTTGTTAATGTTGGATTAAAAATTGGCTTATTGCAATTCTCCTTATCCAACCTCCTAACTTCTTGATTGTGAATTTCAAATGTTATAAGTATCTTCTTATCTTAAATTTTTATTAAATAATAAGATAAATTATAATGATTCGATATTTTAGAGATATATTTTGATTTTAAAAATGGATTGTCATTAAATGATAATAATTTGATTGTTGTCGGGAGAAGAGAGGTTTTCCCGTGTGGGGGTCAAGGCCAAGGCCAAGGCCAAAGAAGAGTAAAATGTATCCTTATTCCAACCACTTTCAAGCTAAACCTCTCAAACAGATTGTAAAATCGATCGCTTTCGAAGCCACCTTCGAGAAGCCGCTTGTCAGATATCAACAGAATAGATTCTTTGCAGTTTGTCATCCTAAATCTTAGTTGAATCATCTCATTCACACTTTGACGCATGTTAGTTCTGGCCCTTCCCCTCTGAATGATTGAATATATCCATTCTCATGTCGCTGCAACCCACGGCCCACTTGCTGACGAGCTGGCGGCCCGCCAATATAGGACACAGAATGAGGACTTTACGTGCCACATTTACGCAATCGCAAGAGAGTTGCACCTAAATTATCCATTCAATCATTTCATTCACTAAAAATAACCATTCAATCATACCATGACATAATCATTTGCCGCACTTTTATCACATGCATGCAAGCAAACTTGACTGGAAAGATGGAACCAATCATTCAATGTGGAAGAATGCAGGGAATGTTTTATCCGGTCGACAGGCTGCACGGTAGTTTGATTTGGGCAAAGCTCGATCGCAACGGTTTTGCCGGTAAGATTCCGGAGTCTTTGGGTAATGAAACGAATCTGTTGGAGATTGACTTGTCACATAACAAGTTCAGTGGAGATGCGTCTTTTTTGTTTCATCCGGACGAGAGAACCCAGGTGCTCCCATATGTCATGGAATATGCTGCCCTTAAACCTGACCAAGGTGGAGTTCTCTTTCGTACGCTCAACTTCGACCTCTCGCATAACCGTATATATGGGAGCATTCCTTCACGAATTGCGACATTGCAAGTGTTGGAGGAGTTTGATGTGAGCTATAATTTGACGACGGGGGAGATCCCTCAGGGGGGAAGATGCATTCGTTTAACACAGGTCTGCTGTTGAGCATAACCTCGGCCTCCGCGGCTACCCACTTGATCGTTGCCCAGGCGCATTGAGGCACCAAATTGATTGAGGCAATCCCTAGTGGAAGTTCTTTGAAGAGGATGAAAAAAGCGTCAGAGTTTGCTATTGTAATCTGAATAGATTTTGGGTTGTGAGTTCTCTGAATAGTAAATTTCATATTTCTATCATCCTCCTAAGCAGACATGTTCCAAGTTCCAACTCAGATAATGCTTCCACTGGAATCAGCGGACCCAATGAAACTTTCATTTCAAGTCGTTCACGGATCTTCTTCTCAAGATAAGTGACCTGATATAGGAAAATTGAACAAAGTCAATCCTATTCGATGAAGTACACCATATAGTTAATAATAATCGGTAGAGAACTTTCTCAGTCAATGTACAACCAATACACTCAACCCGCCTACACGACGTCGCGAGCTCAGCCTCCAACAACACTCAACAAGCTATCCGTTGTTGAAACCATCTCGACTCAAAGGGAAATCCCTATTTCAACAGCTTAAATCCCCCCCTTTTCAAGTGGCTTTCTACTTGCCTAACACAAACTAAAACAATGTATTTCATGCTCACAAATATTAGACCAAACAATTTCATACCCATCATATCCTTACAACACTTTTATTTTAACCTTCATAATCTGGATTCCTCAACCCCAACAAAATCGAACGCAACCAGTTAAAGAATCTAGTCAGG
>JAURVB010009372.1:0-10672 GCA_033002965.1 Piper betle
AATTTAAAACTAGTCAATAATTCATTTTAAAACAATGAGATGATCTAAATTAAACACAAAATATCAAGAGCAAACAAACTAGTAAAACAAATCAGCAATCCACCCGGACTGAAAATGAGTAGTGTCCTCGATGCTTAAAACGAAAAGATAAATGTAAAGAACATTCACCGATAATTACCACACAATTGGGGCAACCTTCCTCGTACGAAAGAAAATAAAAAGCTTTGGTGTTCTCCCAAGAATCACTTAACTTATAGTCTTCAGCCAGATTATCCACCATGCTCATATTGGGTTTTTATTTTAAAAACAACACAGCGCCACGATGTTGCACTCCATGCCTAGCGCTCGGGCTAGCACCTGAGCGGCTTACGCGCTCGTTTTTTGAGCAGTTAGCACCCGAGCGTTCTGTTATGAATGCGTCGGTCCACGTTTTCTGGCTTTTTAAACGCTATTTTCTCAAAAGGTTGCACTTTTTTACCTTTCTTTCTTCCTCCTATATCTCTCTCCCTCTTCCGGTGATTTTTTAGAGACTTTGGGACAAAGTGGATCTAACAGAGTCTTCCTCAACAATCTTATTTTGTGACTGGAAGAGTATAATCTTCTGTTTGCTACACTCACAGGAGAAGAAAATCCATTGTATCTTGGATACAGATTGCCAATAGAAGACCATAATGTAGAGAGTGGTACTATTGTATTGAAGAAAGTGTCTTGTACATGCCTTGGATTCTAGTTTTCCCCGTCAAATTGTCTAATTTTTGTAGGTTCAAATTATCAGGCCTGTAATTTCCACAATCCCTCTTAATTTTTCTAACTCAAAGTTCTTTGATCTGCTCCCTATTGTGCTTGCACCTTATCTCATCAACCTTAATCTTCAGCTTCTCAGTACCAGTGGGGAGATCATCAATCAGATTGCAAGGCTCATTCTTTCGTGGCTTGAGGCTTAGAAACTCATTTGGTAAAAATAATCAAACATCCCTTTAGGCCCAAGGTTAAAATCAGCCTTCATATTCGAGCCTTCATAATTCAACTTTATTTCTTCCCTGCCAATACAGTAACCACTTTCAGACTTCAACATGGAGCATGCTTCATTGCAGATTTTAGTACTACTCTCATGTCCTTCAGCAACATAAAAATATACTTAAAGAAGAACACAACATGGTTATATGCAATGTTCTCTTGTGTTTCCTCAACTTGTTCATCATGCTCTAGATTTTGTGACTCCTCAACTTCTTACACATACTCATTTAATTCATCTTTAACCTCCACCACATCATTTTTGGATTTTACTTTAGTGTCCATAAATTGTTCAGAAACGAAAGAGATCAATTGACTTAATTAGGGTTCCACCTTCTTGATATATGCTTCTTGATTTATCATTCTTTGCTCATTGGAAGAGATAAATTGAGCCAACATCACTTTTAGCTTGGAATCTTCGTCATCTTAATTTTGAAAGATCATTTAAAATTTTTGACATTGCATTTCGTTTAACTACAAGGCCTTGGCCAACACCTTTTCAAACTTAGAATTTTCCTTTCTATCATCAAATTCACAAAATAGTTGTACATTCCCTTCGTTCCATATATAACTAGCATTATTCCACCGTCAGGGTCATAAGTTTCAATGCGTGAATAATATCCCCTTGTCAAAATAGAATCTAAGTTTGTTCATAAAAAGAAGAATTGAAAAATATGTTATCGAATTGACATTCATGATTTGGGTGATCACCTTCAAAAAAATCACAAAATGTTCAATGTTGAAAATTAAATCCGTGTTAAGCACCTTCCACTTAAAAAAAAAAAAAAAAAAAGAAGAACAAACTGTAACACTTCAATTTAATCGAAGAAGAAACCGAATCTTGATGTTATAACATGCACAACTAATCATTGGGCTACTGTCGTACAAACTTTATATAAGTAGATATCAACCTTGCAGTTTTGTGAAATTGCCGAAAATTCGGTTAAATGACCCATTAGTAGAGGAACCCGATAAAATGCCACTGACACCGTCCTACAACTAAAGCTCAGAAAAATTCAACAGTCAAGAAGTGAAGCAGAGTTGAAATAGAAGAGTCCTACAGACCTAGATGAATGAAGCTCATTGTCATAAATCGGCGAGCTCACCTTGGGTAACCTAACACGAAGATGAATCTAAATAACAATTGGATCATATTGGCATGCAAAACAAGGCAACACATCTTTACATGGACAACTCAAAAAACTTATTTAACTTATTCATCTCACATAGTGACGTGTTAAAAATCATTAGGCAACCTTAATTAGGCTTTAGGATTTTATGTACACTTTTGGAAAAGTCCAAACATAGGGTTTTATCGAATGGACTTAACCAAACAATATTTTAGATGGGCCAAACAATGCGAAAATTTGTTGAAATTTTGACATGTAGGCCCTGACACTCTAAGGGTATGGCATAAAAATTACCAACTGCTGGTCTAGGCGGTGACACTCTAAGGGTTTGACATAAAAATTACCAACTGCTAGCCAATGGGCCAACATGGTAAACAAGGCCTAATAATGTCTGGCTAAGGTGCTAGGAACCGTGTTCCTGGGCAACACACTAATTTGCCTATGTCTTGTTCATGGGCTTGGAGACTCTACATCGACTTGGGCAAAAAGGTAAGGTTAGCCAATGCCTTGGGCTTTAGCTCAATAATTTACAGGTCTAAAGCCCATGTGATTGGGCTTGAGTGGGCTCGGGAATGGCAGACATTAGATAAGTTATTTTTTGAGTTGGGTGGACTTGTTGGGTTTTTGAAAAATACTAATGCAAGACATACTAAGCCAAAGACTCTCAATTTTAAATATGGTGTTATAGGGACATAACCTAATGTGTGGGATAAATTTCTTGAAATTTCTTTGAAATTTCCATCACCATTGGACTAGGTTTTGGATTTTATATCCAGTGTTGGAGAACTAGGGTTTCACCATGCACTCTTGGGCACTATAGAATACTAGTTAAACTTACTTCCAAAATAAATTTTAATTATTGCCAAAGCTTACAGGTTTCCAATGGACAATTAATGAGTCTATGCATAAGTTTTTTATATGTTTTATTAACTAGTTTTAATTAGTTCACCACAAGGATTAGGGGTTTTGTACATGCCCTTAAAGTGGTTAGATTAGTGTGATAAATTTACAGAATTAAGACCATGTGAAGATCTACAAGCATGAAAAAGTTGGACATAACAACAACCTACATCAGGGTGTAAAATTTGAGGAAAGAGGCAGTCATATCACAGAGACCATGAAAACTACCATCTTTCATCAAGTTTGGTACCTCTACATGATCATAAAGACCATAAAAGATTAAGTGATGTACATAAAATTTGTAGATCTCGTTCAAGTGCAATAAAACACATAGCATGCAAAAAAGCCTTATGAATCATAAGATATGAATTTTATATAGAAATAGTGCAAGTAGACAACACCATAACATTAAAAATAAATAATTATTTTTATACATGTCTAATTAAGCTAGGAGAGGTAGAAAGGGGAGACCTTTACCTCAAGGGGGAGCAAGGGGAGGTTTTAAGGGGCTTCCAACCCTGAGATCTACTATCCTAGGAGGCAAGGATAGGCTTGGAGAGAGTGAGGAGGACTAGGAGAGGCCAAGATAGGAAGAGGAGGAAGCTAGGACTGAAGGAGAGCCGGAGAGGTGAGAAAGGGGGAGAAGGTGGGTTTTAATAGAAAAGATAAAAATGGCCAGTGCAAGGGTGATGGTTGGGCGCAAGGGCGATAGCCTCTAATCAGCCAGACTAAAAGTAATGGTCTACTAATGGCACGGGCATTGTGCGGCCAAAATTAGGGTTTGGTTTGGGCACAAGAGAGTCTTGTTGGGGCCTTTGTGCCAGAACCAAAGTGCACACACACTTAGAGGTTCAACCTAGGTAGCCAAGATGACCTCGGGAACCATGCCGCATGTCTCAAAGGGGCTGTGATTGACTAAGAAGGGCTTCAAACATATGACAATCAACTACAACTCATGAGGAACACTGTCCGAACATCTAATTAGACTTGACTCGACCAAACCATAAATAGAAAGATGGGGCACATAGCATCCAAACGGGCATACCAAGCATTGAAGGAGGCTATGGTAAGAAGAGTTGGACCATACCATACTCAAAACACAACAAGAAGCTAACCCAATCATGGTCAAGATTGAACCAAGTTAAAAGCCCTCAAGTGAAAAACCTAGGTTTTGCAGCCTCCCCCACTTGAGAAAATTTCATCTGGGAATTTGTCTAAGGGGGCACACATGCAACAAAAAGCCATAACACATGGAAAACACTCATACAATAGCATAGACAACCAAAAGAAGTATTACTAGTTCATACCATAGTCCTCTGTAGGGAAGAGTCTGGGGAAGCGTTGTTGCATCACGTCCTCATGCTCTAAGGTGGCCTTCTCAACTCCCACCATTATTAGAGCATCTTCACGAGAGGCACCTCCTTACTATGGAGAGTCTTTATAGATCAGTTGAGAGTTTGTGTAGCCTTCTCCTTGTAGGATAGGTCAGCGCCAGATGTCGAGCTCCACATGCCATAGTCGGTGAGATCCATCTGACACATAATCCTTCAACATTGAGACATGGAATACCAGATGTACGGCAGACAAATTGGGTGGAAGTTAAGCTACCTAGCTAACTAGTCTGAGCACCTCAAATGGCCAATATATCGTGGACTCAGCTTGCCCTACGTCCCAAAGTGCACATGTCGCTTAGGTCAGTGAGTCTTTTAGGAAGAAAAGATCCTTTGGGGCAAAGCTTACGTGCCTACACTCCTGATCTACATATGCCCTGTGCCTATTCTAAGCGGCTAACAGTCTCTGCTAAATCAGCTCAACCATTCCTTAGAAGTTCTAAAGCAACTTTGGCCCAACTATTAACGGCTCACCCCCCTCTAAACAACATGTTAATGATCTGCATGACTTACCATACAATGGCTCTAAAGGTGCCATTCCAATATTGGCCTGGTAAGTATTGTTGTATGTTCCACCAAGGTTAGATGCTCTTCCCAAGATCCACTTAAGTCCATCAAACATGATAAGAGCAAGTCCTCTAGGATCTGGATAGTATTCTTAGACTAGCCGTATGTGGGTGACAAGCTGTCGTGAAGTTGGTATTCATGCCAAGCTCACTCTAGAAGGATCTCCAGAAGGAAAAGATGTATGGGGTTTCTCTCTGATACAATCTCCGGGGAACTCCATTGAGCCTAACAATCTTGTCTCTGTACAACTTGGCCAACATTGACATTGGATAAGTTGTACCGAATCAGAATAAAGTATGCCAATTTCGTCAACTTATTGACTACAACTCATACAACATCCATCTAACGTCTAGAAGGGGGTAGATGTCTCACAAAATCATATATAATGTAATCCCACTTCCACTTTGGTAGTGGTAATGGTTGCAACAAACCTTCTACTTTATAGTGCTCGTTCTTGACCTACTAACAGACTATACATTGCAACATATTGCCAAGGATGTCTTTCTTCAGCCCTGGCCACCAATAAAATTAATCAAAGTCGTGATACATCTTCAATGAGCCCGGATGCACTGTAAACCTCGAATAATGGGCTTCATAAAGGATGTCCTTATGCTATTTGGGATGTAATGGTAGATATGGAGCATACAACCATCCTCCAATCTTATATAGACCATATGCATCTCTAACCAACCCGAAATAAGTCCCCTATACAAACCACTGCTCAAGCAACTGGTCATCTACCTATGGCTACTTGATACAGTTTGCGTGCCTCTCATCCTTAGAAAGGATACCCATAGCTAACAATTTGGCTCCACATGCAATTAGCCTCCTGTTCAGGGCATCTTCCTTGGCATACACCTTGTTGGGGTGGTAGGTGATCTCAATGCCATAATCCACAAAGAACTCTAGCCATTAGAGCTATTTGCTATTCAAATCGTTTTGTGTGTGAAAATGTACTTCAAGCTCGTGTGATTAGTGAAGAGCTGGCATACAGATAATATATCCCTATTTTTAAGGCAAACACGGCTACTACAAGATCAAATCAAATATAGAATAGTTCTATATGTGAACATTCAGCTATCAGAATGCATATGCAATCATCCAACCCCTCTACGTCAGAATGCAACCAAGTGCAATGACGGATGCATCACTATACACATCAAAATCCTCATGGCCATATGGTAGGCTCAGCACCGAACCTATAATGAGTCTCTTTTTTAGAGTTTAGAAACTCTACTCACATGCATAGGTCCACATGAAGTGTTCATCCCTCCTTGTCAGCCATGTGAGACATGGTTGCCAAGAAAGGGAAACACTTTATGAACCTCCTATAATATTTGGCCAATCTCTGGAAACTTCAGATCTCTATAGCTGTGGTAGGATGCTTCCATCTCAACACTGCCTCAACCTTGGCTGGATCCACTGCAATTCTAGTCATTGATACAACATGGCCTAAGAATACTACCTCAGACAACCAAAACTCACAATTAGAGATCTTTGCATATAGGTGGTGCTACTATATAGTCTACAAAACAATCCTCAAGTGTATTTTATGCTCCCCTCTAAACTTTGAATAGATCAGAATGTCATCAACAAACACTATCACAAACTAATCCAGGTACGACTGAAACACCATCTTCCTATGATCCATGAATGCACCTGGTGTGTTAGTCAGCCCAAAAGGTATGACTAAAAACTCATAGTATTCGTACTAGGTCCTGAAGGCAGTCTTCGTTACATCCTCCTCTCATAACCTCAACTAATGGTAGCCAGATCAAAGATCTATCTTTGAACACACTACACCTCCTCCAAGTTGATCAAACAAATCATCTTTCCGTGAGAGCGAATAATAGTTCTTCATCGTCACCTACTTGAGCATTCTATAGTCAATGCATAATCTCATTCTATTGTCCTTCTTCCTGACAAAGCGGAATATAGCTCCCCAAGGTGAGATGCTCGGCTTGGATGAAAACCTACTGCAATAGCTCTTATAATTGGGTCTTGAGTTCCCTCAGCTCAAGTGGTGCCATCCAATGCCCAAGAGCTAGGTGTGGTATCCGGAACCAAGTCATTGGTGAACTTCACCTTCCTAGTTAGTGGTAGTCTAAGAATCTCATCTGGAAACACCTCAACAACTCACTTATGTCTGAGTTGGTCCTTCTTTTGGTAGCTATCAATGCATAGTGTTGTGTCATCCAATCCATGCCAAATATAGTGTAAGACGTTGAATTCTTGAAAGATATGGATTTATGATCCACTTCTTACACGCAGTTCAAGTGATTTGGATTAGGTATCTTAGTAGTTGATAATGAAGAATTACGATAAAGTAAACACTAGGTCATGGATACATGTTTCACATACCACCCAGAGATAAAAATTAAAACACATAGTCATCATTACGTGCCATGGGATCACCCCCAACACTCGGTCTTCATTTGGACTCTTCACAAAGTATGAATCATAAGCTCCTCTAGTTTACGTTTCTCAAACAATCATACAAAGCTGCAACCAAATAAGTTTCGTGTACCTCTAGTGCCATGTTTAAGGACATTGAAGCTTATACACCCCACAAATGATTGCTAGCCTTTCCCTCAAAGTTAAACACCTTGTACGGTGATTGTAATGATAATATAATAAAGGTACACATATGTAAACTAACCATGACATGCACCCAATCCAAAATCATACATGGTACATAAGTTCAGGACAAATGTCCAATAATATAGTCCAAATACATAATACAAAATACATAACGCAAGGCTCTTGCCACCACCACCACAGTGAGCTATAGATATGCACACCTAAGCTTGCGAATGCCACTGGGTCTCACCTACATATATATATAAAAAATGTCAGTAATCCAATAAATTTGATTACCAGTGTAAAATAACTAATGATATTTAAAGACTAGAAAATGGGTAATTTATTACCAATGAAAAAACTTTGAAACTTTAGAAAAGCCTCAAAGGGCTATAAGCAAGAACAATTACATAAAATAGTGGATGTGTTAAAACTCATAAGGTAACCTTAATTAAGGCTTTATGTACACATTGTGGAAAAGTCCAAACTTAGGGTTTTATCAAATGGACTTAATCGTACATTATTTTGGATGGGCCAAACAGCATAAAAAATTGCTGAATTTTCAACCGGTGGGTGCTGACATTCTAAGGGTTTGCCATAAAATTGCCAAGTGTTGGCTCAAGGGACAACATAGTAAATAAGGTCCACTAAGTTTGGGCTAAGATGTTCAGAACAATGTTCCTAGGCCACTTACCAATTTTGCTAAGACTCATTAATGAGCTTGGAGATTCCAAATGATCCTGGTTAAAAGGTAGGGTTAGTCAATAGTGGTAAACTATTAGGTCCAAAGCCCTTGTTGTTGGGCCTGAGTGGGCTTGTAAATGGTAGGCTTTGGCTATGTTGTTTCTACAGCTAGGTGAACCTGATGGCTTAGAAAATCCTAAGGCAAGATCTAATGGTCCAAAGACTCTCAAGTTTTAATATGGTGTTATAGGGACACCACCTAATGTGTGGGAGAAATTTAAAATAATTTCACCACTTGACTAGGTTTCAGATTTTATCTATTCACTTTGGAATACCAATTAAAGTAACTATCTAAATGACTTTTAATTCATGCCAAAACTGATAGGTTTCTATTAGAAAATTATTTAGTGCATCCATAATTTTTGTAGATTTTATTGACCACATTTTATTAGCTCTCTTGTGAGTGTAACAAGACAAATAGTATGTAAAAAGCCATATACATGACGAGATATAAATTTGATACAAATATAGTGCAAGCAGACAACACCAGAATTTTAAAAATGCATAACTACTTTTTTACACATGCAAATTAGATGATTCTAAAATCTACTAACTCCTAACATACAAGCCTATATGAAACAAATACAAATAAAATGCAAGTGCACACTAAAACACACAAACAAAAGCACACATTAATGAGGAATAGAAAGGGGAGACCTTTACCTCAATGGGGACCAAGGGGAGGTCTTTAGGGCTTCCTGGCCCAAGACCTATGACTTTAGGTGGCAAGGCTAGGCTTGGAGAGGCTTAGGAGGGTTAGAAAAGGCAAAGAAAGTAAGAGGACAAAGTTGGGAGTGAAGGGGGATTGGAGCAAGGAAGGTGGAAAGTTGAAAAGAGGGGGAGAAGGTGAGCATTTATAGATAGGAAAACTTACAAGTGCAAGGGCACTGGCAGGGCCTCATGTGCTAGCCCCCGCATCAGCTGAACCTACAGGCATGGTTTGCTGACGTCATGAGACATGGGGCAACCAAAAATAGGGTATGGTCTGGGTGCAAGGTGTCTTGCTAGTGCCTTTTGCCCCAGAACCAAACCCAAACTGTCACATGTCCCAACGCTTGGGTGCCAAGAGCACGCTGTTGCAGAGTTTCTACACATGCACACTTACGGCTTAACCCAAGGCAGCTGAGACAACCACGAGAACTACACAGTGGTTCTCGCATGGGCTTAGGACAAACTGAAACGGATTCTAAACACCCCACAAGAAACCAAGACTTGTGAGGGACACGATCCTATGATCTAAATAGATTTGACTCAACTAAACTAGAAATGGAAAAGCTTGGCCCGTAGTGTGTAAATGAGCATATTAAGCACCGAATGAGGCTATGGCTAGGTAGTCATACACTATACTATACTTGAACAGCGACATGAGGGCCCAAATCTACCTAGCTTGATCCGGGGTTGGGACCTAACGACTAAAACCTTTGAGCATACGGCGTGGGTTTTACACAAACAAAAAGAAAACCACTATACAACTCTTAAATAACTAGTCTAGTTCCTCTAATTAATAAATAAATCTAATCCTTGGCAACGATGACAAAAACATGTTACAAAATTATTGTAATATGGCAAGTGCACTGGTCGTTATCAAGTAATAAAATGATGAAGTAGAGTATCGTTCCCATGAGAATTGGTTATTTATTCAAGTAGAATCCTAAACTAAATTATCTAAGAGAGAGAAGAACGAATGGTGGGATTTTAATTAAAAATTCTGAATGAAAAATAAAAAATGCAGCAAAAAGAAAAGGCACTAGATTTTACTGCTCTATCAATATTCAACAACTAGGCAAGAGAATTGATTTCACTTAAACCAGCCATTGATAAGACATTCACAAAAGCAAAATTTAGTTATTACTCCTCATGAGGCATTGAAATTCCTATGGTATAATGACCCTTTTTTGGAGCACCAGTGACTAACTTCATGTTAAATCTCCTTAATGCCAATACTCATTTTAGTGCACTATCCTTCACTAATTCAATTTAACATGTATTAAGCTTCATGAATTCTTTACAGTTAAATTAATGTTTCAATGTATGATTTAAACTCCCTACAGAAATTTACTACAACTCCTATTCTGGTATTTAAACTCAATTTGTTGATGAATATCCTAGATATCAAAAAACCAAATCAATGTATTATTTAATTAAATATTAAGTCTCTTTTCGCAACATCACCATGTGCAAACAAAAGATGCACAATGAGCTAACTACAAATACTTAATCAAGTTATTAGATCCCCACAATCTTTAAAGCCTTATAATGATCACAGAATAGACTTAAATAGTGGAGACCATTTTAACGAAATTAACACAAAGAAAAGGATAGTCACTAATAGATAAATAAGATAAG
>JAURVB010009375.1:0-54573 GCA_033002965.1 Piper betle
AAATTTTATATTATTTATTTATATATTTATTTAATTGTTGGCTCGCGTGTATGTTATTATTTATTTGTATTAATTATGTATTTCTGTATTGGATGGCTATGATATTATTATTATTCATGATTAATTAATATTAACTATTTATTTATTTATATGTTTATTAACATGAGTATATATTCATATTTACTCGTGTTTAGCTGAGTATTTATATAGTATAATGATATTATTATTTTATAATTAGAGTATTATTTAGTTTTAGGTTTTTATTATTTATCTATTTATTCATGAATGTATTTATTTATTTATTAGTCATTTTCTTTACTATTTCTCGCTATGTTTGCTAGATGTTTAGTTGTAGGTTTATTTAGCATTGTTTTCTTTATTAGGATGTATTGATGATATGAGCACACACAACAAGCATGCATCATATAGAGATATCAGCATTTTACTTAGGAGTGGGCTCCGATGTAAGTCCTGGGTTTGAGCTTCCCGTAGATGTGCCGATGTGCTTGGGGCTAGGGCCACAGGTCTTTTAGGACTCTTCTCCAATTTTTATCATTACAGTTTATTGTTGATTTGATTTTCAGATTGTAGGACATGTTTAGTGACAGTTTTATCGCACCCCACTTAACACAAGCCATTTATACGTATTTTACTTTCGTGATTTATAACCCTCAGGGATGAAATCCCTCAAGTTTAATTTTTAAAATAAGATCCACCACAAGTTCCATTGAGGCGTATAATATTAAATCCTTTCTCAGGCCTTTGTATAAATTTATCAAGTTTTCAGTGAGGCAAGAGAAGGTGAAACCTACTCTAACATACAATGGAGGGTGCATGTGCTAGTCACAACGGGCTCTAAATTCGTGAGAGGGTTGTTCCATTCCTAAGGGATCTTAATAACTCATAGTTTTAAGTTTTCTATACCTAGAGAAACATAGAGGTTTACGTGTACGGTTTAGTAAAGGGCACATCTAGACATGTGGTTCAAAGGGAACTCAAGGCGACTACCTGAGAGTACTTAGCCTTTGTGCACAGGGCCATGAGAAATATGGAGAAAAGGAGAGGGCTTAGGATATATTGGTAGTCCCAAGGGATCAGAGAAAAATGAAAAAATGACGAGAGAGGCATAATGTTCGTCAGTTAAGGACGTTATCTGTTCTACAACTAAATGACACCTCAATAGATGCACTTATGGAGAGTTTAGTAGAAGTATATAATGGTTTTCTTTTAAATAAAAGACATATCTAATTTGACAATTGGATATTTAGTTAATTTATTTGCCTTCGTCAATTGTTACTAATATTTTTTATATTATATATGTAGGTCATGTATTCCTGAGTCAGCTTTGGTGGAAGCACAAATAAATGTTACACACACTTAAGCTTAGTTTAGTTATTTTATTTCATATTTTATCTATATTTGATTTGTTTTCATGCATATTTAGTAATGTCTTCCATTCTCAAGACGTCAAGTGGGTTATTTTGATCTATATTATTGATTGTGTCTTACATATTATCAGCTTTATACATGACTCAACTCGATCATAACATTTTTTATTCGGTTCTTAGGTGAACCAAAATCGGGGTGTTACAAAATGACTTGGCATCGAAGGGATCCCATAAAATGTCGCCAATGTCTTCCTACAACTGAAACTTGGTTAAAACTTGACACTTAGGGAGACAATCAGAGGTGAAGGAAGGAGAGTCATACAGACTTGGATGAGTTGAACTCCTCATCCTAACGTGGGGAGCTTACTCCGAATAACCTAGCACAAAGATGGAACCTGAATCAACCTCAAATCACATTAGCACGCAAAACAAGGCAGACCTCAACACATGCACATACAAATACACATATGACACTTAATTAACTTAATTATTTACTTAATGGAGTGTTAAACCTCATTAGGTAACTCAATTAAAGTTAGGGTGTTAGGTATAAACTTAGTTGGAAAAAGTCTAAACTTAAGGTTTAAACCTCAAATCTCATCAGCATGCAAAACAAGGGCAAGCCTCGACACATGCACATACACATATGACACTTAATTAACTTAACTACTTACTTAATAGAGTGTTAAAACCTCATTGTTTAACTCAATTAAAGTTAGTGTGTTACATATAAACTTAGTTGGAAAAAGTCCAAACTTAAGGTTTAATCAAACGACCTTGACCAGAAAATTTTTAGGATGGTCCAAACAATGTCCAACTAGGCTAAAATTTAGACCAGTGGGCCCTGACACTCTAAGGATTGGGTGGAAAATATACCAAGTGTTGGCTCATTGGACAACATGGTAAACACGGGCCACTTATGGGGGCTAATGTGCTGAAAATAGTGTTCTTGGGCTGCGCACTAATTTTAATGAATGTCGTCGATGGGCTTGGAAACTCCAAATAGTCCTAGCTCAATAGACCTAGTCATCGAACACCATGGGCATGAGTCTATTAAAATTTTAGGTCCAAATTATAAGTATCTTAGCTTGAGTGAACTCGGGAAAGGAAGCATTGCCCGGGTCGTTTCTGGAGCTAGTTGGACCTAATGGGCTTGGAAAACTCCTGACACAAGGTCTATGTAGTCAAATGCTCCCTGTAAAATCCGGGCTTTTCCCCCGATTATTTTAATTTTGGTTCGGTCGTGAGCCAGATCGAGTTACTCACTCAGCCCTTTTGCCGTGTATTTATGTATGATATGTAGGTATGTATGAGTTACCCTAGCCTTAGCTCCTTCGGCTTTATTGCCCCCGCCGGACGTAATGTGCCCAACCTTTTTTATTTTCAGTTTGGTCGAGTCAAGCCTAGTTAGACCTTAGGGCCGATCCCTTGTGTGTTGTGGTCATGTTTGTTTCACGTGTTTCAGGTAGAAAAACCTAAAATGATGCAAATGAGGGCTAGATTCAAAAGGCATCACGCTAGTGCCACTGCACCTAGAAAAAGTTTGAATTTGATGCTCAAGTTTAGACCACAGACGCCAAGACGTTGTCAAAGTGTCCTTACGCCCGTGACTTGCTTTATTTTGAGAATTTTTCCATGTAGTATATATTTAATTATTTTATAAACCACCAAATCTTTTTCCTCTTTTTGTTTTTAAAATTCAAATCCCAACTCACCTCTTTAGGTGTGGCACCCATGCCTATGACATCACCTAGACATCCACCCTCTTTTTTTAATAAAACCCCACCCTCATCCTCACCTTTTCAGTCCAACCCAACCACTTCACTCACCCTCAACGTCCTCTTAGCCATTTCATCCCTCTTTTCACTTTTTCTCAACCTTGTGGAGCATTCCTAAGCATTTTCCTTCATGGTCTGAAGGACTTGGAGTGGGAAAACTACAAGTGACCTCCGCTTGGCTCGTTTGTGGTATGTTTCCTTCTATTTTTAGTTCTGGTTTGAAAGTTCTCTTGATCATTGTCTATTGATGTCATAGTTTATATTTTATAGTATTTTTATCATGTATATGTGTCTGTTAAAAATCATTTAGAGGTCGTTTCATATCATTTTCATTTCTATATTAATATTTATGATTTTTGCATCATTAGTATGTCTAGATCTGCACTAGTTTGGCATAAAATTCATAACTCATGTTCTATATGTCTGATTTGTATGATCTTGGTCTTATTGTTTTTGCACTACATATATATATAAGTTATATGTTGAGCATTTTGACTGATTTGGCATGGATAATCATGAAAAGTTCCGAAAATGGACTAAAGGTGGCATTTTTCAAGGTGCTAGTGACCTAATTATCCCCTTCCCCAATTTTTTACCACTTGTTTTGGTTTTCATTTCATGATCTACTTGATAATCATCTATTATGCTTGATGTTAGAATTATCTCAGAAAATTTTCAAGTCAAAATGACCTTAATTAAGGTCTGAATAAAATTGTTACGCCATAGTGTGTACTATTCTGTTTCTGCTGCATTTGTCTATATCTTGTGTTGAGCTAGATGTTAGGTTAATTATAAGACCACATAAAAATTCATAAAAATTATATAATAACTCACTAACTGTCTACTAAAATTTATAAATTTTTAAGTTAAAATTGTTTTATCTAGGTGGATTAATTAGCTCCTATTGTTGGAGTCCACACGAACTAGGTTCATAATCCTATTTCAATGATTTCAATAGAAAAATCTATGGAGACTATATTCATTTGTGGAAAAATTATTAAGTAAATTATATAGTTTACTAAGTGTCCTGATAATGTCTTTGTAAAGTTTCAGAGCATTTGGGTAAGTAGGTAATTGAGTAGAATTTTCTAATTCTACCCTGGTCGGGTGAATTACAGAATCACTAAATCAGAAATCAAAATTATAAAGATTACCTAGGTTCAATTACAAGAAAATTGGACCTAAAATATTAATGAACTAAACTTTCAAGTGTTATCATAACTATTCCAATTGACCCAACCCCATTTGGACTTCGGAAGCCCATGGGCCAAAATTTTGATGTTTGCTATGCAGTGACAGGGTACTATTTACAACACATTAATCCGACCTTAATTAGCCTTAGTCAACATGATAATCCATATATTATCACTTATTAATATTTATAACAGACCCTTTGGGTGTCTAGAACCAGGGGTTCAAATTTTAACTTAATCGCATACCATTTGGTTTGTCTGGATAAGTCCGAAATGATGCACTAAGTAGATTTGTAACCCCAAACCTTAAATTAAACTACCTAATGAGGTTTAAAACATTACTAAGCAAAATAAGTAAGTTAATTAAGTTTTAGATATTGTACATGTGTGGAGGCTTTGCCTCATCTCATGTGCCAGTGTGATCCGATTATTATTCAGTTTCCATCTCTTGTTCGGTTACGCAGGTGGAGCTCATTGATTTAAGACGTAGGGCTCCAATGATCCAGGTCTATAGGACTCCCTCGCATCACCCTTATTTTTGGCTCTTGAGTGCCACATTTAATCACGTTTTAATTGATATGATGGTGTTGGTGGCATTATTATAGGATCCCTCCGATATCATACCCTTTAGTCACATTTTTTTGGTAAGTTTAATAAAACTACAAGGATGAGATGCATTTTTGGTTTTCAAGTTTACTGTAAAACCTGTGACTCAAGTCAAGGTTTTATACTCGTGAACCGATCGTTTCAGGCGTCGGTCCAAGTCGAGTTAGTTTCAGAACATGTGTGCTGAGCCGAGGCCTGCCATGTGTTATGAGCTATGAGGGTCAAGTATACTCGAGTGTATGATGATAACATTAGTAAAATAATAGGAAAATGAGTTATTAGAATATGCAACAGTATGCCAAATTTTTATTATTTTATGCATTAGACCGTAGAAAATTAGAATTATGTCATTTATTGTATCATGATGTGTTAGATAGCATTTTTGTTGGGTTAGTAGGTTAGAACATATTAGTTTAATTATTTGAGCATATTTTAAATTGTAGAATTTTATCATATTTATTTGATACTTTTTTAGAATTTAATTATAAATATTGACTCGAGGCGGGAGCGAGTCAAGTCTTAATTACAACACTACCCCCGGCCTCTTCTCTTCTTCTTCTTATTTCTCCTCCCCTGTTCCTCCTCCAAGCCACCCGCCACCTCTCTTTTCTTCCTCCCCCTACTCAGCCGGCGACTACCCTCACCACCATCACCCCGGCCCCTCGCTGTCAACTCTGCCTCACCTCCTCCCCTTCTTCTTTCCTTCTCTCCTCCTTTTCTCTCTCTTTTCCACCTCGATCACCACCACCGCCACATGCATGTGTCACCTCCAGCCATCAACACTAGCAATGACCTTTAGCGACCCTCCCTAGCCCTTCCCTTACCCTTTTTGACCATTCCCCGGTTTTTGTGACGACATGCACGGTGACCCATGCTGAAAATAGGGTGCCGATTGCATGCACGTTCTCCGACAACTACCCCCGCCGCCACCGACCAGTCGCGCACCGCCTCCGGCCACACAGACCACCCCCTTTGCCAACCTCAACCATCCCTAGTCTTCTCCCCATTCTCTAGCTGACCCCACAGTTTCTACACCCTCACCTTAGCCGACCACCACTCACAGCCGCTGCCACTGGTGACTAGCCATCACTGCCGATCAGTGATACTTTGACAACAATGAGCTACCTTCCCCTTCTTAGTGTAGCCTTGGGACAGCAGCCACAGTCACCACTCACAGCCGCCGTCTCCAACCCACAGCCACCGTCGCCAAGTGATCTTCAACCTAGGTATAAAGATTTAATCTTTATATTATTTTTCTAAATGACTGACCACCATAAGCATGTACATCATTTGATTGTGTACTAATTTTAGGGTTTCAAAATCATGTTGTTGTAATTATAAAAAATATAATTGATTCATTAATTAAAAATGTGTGCATGTCTATATTTATGTTAATTAAGGTGGATAATTAGCCTTGTGAATTACACATTTAGGTCTAATGATTAAATTGTTATGATTGAGTATTAATTTGATTATTAAGAAGGTTTATGATGTTAAATTTGTTAATTGATATGTTTAAATCACATAGTAACAAATTGAGATGTTGATGACATGATCACCTAGGAATATAGAATTATATGACATGATTGTTAGGAATTGTTGGATTGATCAAGATATACATGTTTGCCCTAGTGTTATTGATTATTCAATGATGTCATTCATGCATAATATGGGAGAACATGGACATTAGAATTTAGTCCTGTTTGTGTAGGTTTGGTGTAGGAGATTGCCGCATAGGCACAATACGCCATTGAGAGGTTCTACTAGGTCCATTTAGGACTCGCACTCTTGATTGTCAATCTATTCTATTTTTGCTTTAGATTGTATGTTACAGGGCATGTTAAGTAGTGATTTATCAGACCCCATTTAATATGCGTCATTATAGCGAACTGTTTTCCAAAAATTAATAACCCCTAAGGAAGAAATTTTTGAGTCTGATTTTGAAAACAATATCTACCTCAAGTAGCCTTCGGGCCTAAATGATTAAATCCCTTCTCATGCCTATATAAGCTTTTTTTGAGTTTTCAATGAGATGGGAAATGGTGAAATCGACTAGCACGTTCCATGAGCGGGTGCACGTGCCAGTCACAGCGGGCTCTGGATTAGTAAGAGGATTGTTCCAATACTGAGGGATCTTGACAACTTGTGTTTTGACTTACTCACACCCGTAAAAATGTGGGGTTTATGGGTACTTTTTAGCACAGTGCATGTCCAGACATGTGCTTCAAAGGGTACTTAAGGCGACTACCTGAAAATACTCGGCCTTCGTACTCGAGGCCAAGAGAAATATGGAGGATTGGAGAGGGTTTAGAATATATTAGTAGTCAAGAAAGATCAGAAGTGAAATGAGAAAATGTCGAGAGAGGCATCAAACCCGTTAGTTCAGGATGCCATCCTAACTATAGCCTGATGGTTCCTTAGCAGTTACCCTTATTAGAGTTCTGTTGGTGTATACACATGTTTTCTTTTAATGAGAGTTTGCTCTCATAAACAGCTTGATATTAGTTATTTTCTGGACTAGTGACAACCGTTGTTAACAGTTTTTTATTATATATGTTGGTGACCATCAATTACAAATGGGTATGCCAAATTTGACGAATGAGTAGTGACATCCTTGCAAGCACACATGCCTAGCCATACGGTGTTTAATTGTGATTCTGGTGAATGTGTAAAACTTGCTATGAAATATTTTGATGATGTTTTAATGCATGGTGAACTTATTTGTGAATGAAGTTGGTAATTTTGAAGTTAGTAAATATCCAGCTATGGTAACATGAGTAATAGCTGACTCAAGACTCAGCCAGGGATCATGACTCGGAAAATGGTGCAATGATAAAAGGATGTGATATTGTGTTATGCTTTATTATCTATTCTATATATATGTTATGATATGATGAGCTACATGGTGTTTTCCTTATCGCACTTTTAGGGCTGTCCATCTATCTACAAGATTTCCATAATATTTAATTTGATTACTTTGTGATTTTGATTTTGGTGTGATTCTTTTCTTCGTCATCATTTCATTCATGTAGCATCCTATTAAGTTGTGCATTTCATACACTCGTCTTGTTGTGGCATAATTTTCATCTTATGAAGCTTAGAATAAATCCCTTCTACTTAAGTTCGGGTTGACCAAATTCATTAAATTGAGATTCGGTTTGATCCCCAATAACATTTCCAGTTCGGTTAACAATAAACTAGATTTGGGGTGTTACAGTTTTTGGATCAGAGCAGTTTCTTAGTCGATTAAGATGGAATATGCCGATATAGGTCATGTGCGTGTAATAATGCTCAGAGTCAAGCCGGCATGTATATTTCTCTTTTATTGTCTTATTTTACAGATTTCTCGTCAGTTAGTTGCATGACAATTTGTCCAGGAATTTGATCAGTAAATGTCTATAGCCATGGTAGTATAGAACCATAAGACTCAAAATAGAGAACCATCACCTTCACCATCTAGGAGTTTCAGTCCTAGCTATGCCCATAGTGAAACCACATCTAGCCAACTAAGAGCCCCACCACTATCAAGAAATCCAAGTGAGCTAGTCTCGGTCAGCCACCATAGTGAAAGCCGACATAGTTGCAGCTGCCATAGAGTGAGCAGCTGTCATACCAAAAGGGATAGAGCTATTGCCTGGTTAGCAGAGGCTCAAACACAGATACAACAGAACCAAGAGGAGTTCAGGAGAAAGCTTCGGCAAATAACCCTCTCCATAGCCAGGGGAAAAAAGAGGCTTAGCTTTGGATGAAGAGGTAAGAGGGGAGCTTGCTTTCCCCATGGGCCCTCTGCTGTTGTCTCCTCCTCCACAACTACATCAGAGGACTAGTCCTACAACAGGTCCTCTGAATGCCCCGTTGTAGACTGGGATGGGTACAAATGACAAAGGGCCAATTGGAGTAGGCAGTGGACAAAGAGCAGTTGGTAGTGGCGCTGCAAGATTAGGAAATGTCCCGACAGGGATAGTACCAATGATTCATTAGTTTAAACTCGAAGAAGGATCTGACAAATCAGCAGATGAAAGGATTCTCGGGTTATGGCAGTATGAACTGTTTGTAAAGAATGGAGGACGCCCATTCCTAGGAAAGTTAGATGCGGAGGAAGCTTTCCTATGGATGTCATCTACAATTGGAGTATTTGGTAGTATGCCATGCCCCATGGAGCACCATGTATGGATCATCATGGGAGTGTTCCAGGATGAAGCCAGGATATGGTGGGATTCAGTCATGAACTCCACTTTTGCCCATAAGCAGCCACAGAATGTCACATGGGATGAGTTCAAGGTAGAGTTTGACCGGAAGTACTTTTCTCTAGAAGTTAAGAAGATGCAAGAAAGGGAATTTCAAATGCTTAGGCAAGGGCAAATGACGGTGGTACAATATAAAACTCAATTCAGAGTGCTGGAAAGATTTGCCCCATACCTAGTGTCAACTGAATGGAGAAGAATCGAGCGTGTCTATCAAGGACTCCATTATGAGATTCGAGTGGCCAATGTGAACAAGGTGTTTGCTACCTTTGGAGATGTAGGGTGAGCAGTAGGAGAGACTGAGAGAATCTTAGCTACTCGACCCTGCCGAACCTGAATTGGGAACACAACAAAGGCATCGAATAGATGCCCCACTTGCTATGAAGGAAATGGATGGACAAGTCCAGGATGGTACACACCCTCCATGTTAGAATTGTGGGTGTCATCATGGGGGAACATGCAATGCTGGAACCAATGTGTGCTTCAGTTGTGGTCATTAGGACATCAAGCAACAATGTGTCCTCGAGAATGCAAAACCGGTACTGGAACATGTTTCAGTTGTGGACAATTGGGACATCAGGCAGCAACGTGTCTGAATGCACCACGCCAACAACTAGCCCTTCTAGCACCACCACAGCAACTAGCACTCCCAGCACCCCCACCACAGAGATAGCAGAGAGGCCACCAGGGCCAAGGTCAAGGACAATGAGGCAGTAATCAGCAGCCACAGAGATAGCAGCAACAGAGGGGACAAAATCAGAGAGGAATGATGGCAGCTGGACAAGCTAGACAACAATGAGGCAGACAACATGCACTACCAACAGTACTTGCTTCTCCGGTACAGCAACAGTAGCAACATCAGCAGCCAATTACGATGTACCAACCACAGTCGTAGGAGCATTGGAAGATATGACCGTTATGATAGGTACGCTTCTCGTTGGTTATGTACCTACACGAGTTTTATTTGATTCTAGTTGCACACATTCTTTTATATCGCATGCACACACAAATAGGATTGGAGGGTCAGATAGAGGATTTAGGACATTCATTACTAGTGTCCACCCTTGCTAGTAGAGTTATAGCCACGAGTAAGTGTGTGCACAGTGTCCCTATTGATATTCAATAGTGAAAATTGGTAGCAAATTTGATATTGTTTAGGATGATGGAGTTCATTGTGATCTTCGGGATGGATTGGATGTCCAGATAGGGAGCTTTGATAGATTGCTGAAAGAAGAGGGTGACTATCCATCGTAGAAGGCTCCGCTTTTTCTTCCATGGTTAGGGCAGAGAAAGAGAACGAGGTTAGACCTCCCATTAGAGTGCAGTGAGATAGTTGTACATAGGTTGTGAGTTAGTAATGGCAGCCTTAGTACTGACAGAGCTAAATGGTATAGAGGATAGGTCTAGTATTGAGTAGATTCCTGTGGTAAGGGAATTCATAGATGTTTTTCTATATGAAGTCATTGGTTTACCTCTAGAAAGAGAAGTAGAATTTGCTATTGACTTGATGCCAAGAACAACACCTATCTCTAGAGCACCGTATAGGATGACACCACTCAAACTTTTGGAACTCAAGGAGTAGCTGCAGACACTATTGGATCCGGGATTTATTAGATCGAGTGTGTCACCATGGGGAGCACCAGTATTGTTAGTAAGGAAGAAAGTGGAGGCATGCATTTGTGCATTGACTATATGATGCTAAACCAGGTAACCATCAAAAATAGGCATCCCCTTCTTCGCATTGATGACTTATTTGACCAGTTGAGCTCAGTAGTGGCCTTTCGAAGATTGACTTGAGATCTAGTTACCACCAATTGAGGATTTTGGTAGAAGATATTCCGAAGACTGCATTCAGCCCATACGTAGGAAGAAGACATATGGTGGGATTTGATGGGAAGTATTTTTTGCTAATCTTCACGAACTAATCTACGTATGGTCGATTACCACCAATTGAGCCAATGGAAGTATTTTTTGCCAAAGTCAGCCCATACATAGATTAGTTCGTAATAGTCTTTGTGGATGACATTTTGGTGTACTCTTCATCTAAAGAAGAGCATGAGTAGCATCTTCAAACTGTACTACAGATATTGAGGGAACACAATTATATGGGAAATTCCCGAAGTGTAACTCCTGGCTCTCAGAAGTCAACTGCTTGGGACACATTGTGTTAGTAGCCAGTATAACAGTAGATCCAATGAAGATTGAGACAGTTGTACAGTGGGAGCAGTTGAGAACACGAATAAAGGTGTGAAGTTTCCTTGGTCTAGCAAGGTACTATAGGAGATTTATCCAGTATTTGTCCTCTATAGCAGCCCCTCTTACACGACTGACTAGAAAGGAGGAACGCTTTATATGGATAGATGAGTGTGAACAGAGCTTTAAGGCGCTAAAAGAGAGATTGACTTCAGCACCTTTTCTCACTTTACCAGAAGGACATGATGATTTTGTGGTCTACACAGATGCATCAGGAGTTGGCCGTGGATGTGTCTTGACCCAGAGGGACAAAGTTATTGCCTATGCATCTCACCAATTAAAGGTGCATGAATGTAACCATCATACTCATGACCTAGAACTTGCAGGGGCGATCTTTGCTCTCAGAACGTGGAGACATTACCTCTATGGGACTTCCTTCAAGCTTTTGATTGATCACAAAAGTTTGAAGTATATCTTTACATAAAAAGATCTGATCAGCAGACAAAGGAAATGGTTGGAACTGTTGTCTGATTTTGAGATTGATATCTCGTACCATGAGGGCACGGCAAATGTAGTGGCAGACGATTTAAGTAGGAAACTTGTTCAAAGTTCAAAGGAAATAGTAGCAATTTCAGTAACTTAGAATGATACAGGCCAAAGATAGATAGTGGGAATGATGCCATGAATCTCAATTCAACCAAGTATGCTTGAACAGATAAGAACTGCATAAGAAGAGGATGAGCAATTGAGTTAGTGGTTAGAGTAGGGAAATTACAGAGATTTGGCTAGAGATGTAGATAGATTGGTTAGATTGAGAGGTCGTCTTTTTGTACTTGACATCCCCGAGTATCCCAAACTTCGAAACACTATTCTTCATGAAGCCCACACTTCGACGTGCACAGTGCACCCATGTGGAGTAATGATGTATCATGATGTTTGATGATGATATTGGTGGCCATGATTTAAGAGGGATGTTTTTGACATAGTCACCAAGTGTCTAGTTTGCCAACAGCTGAAAGCTGAACATGTTTGAACAGGTGGAAGTGGGAGTGTATAGCATATGATTTTGTTACAGGGTTGCCAAAAACCCGTTAGCAGAGAGATGCCATATGGGTAATAGTTGATCCACTAATGAAAAGTGCACATTTCATACCAATCAGGATGGATTATCCACTGACCACTTTGGCGATATTATATAGAGATCAAATAGTACAACTACATGGATTGCCTTTGGAGATTATATCGGATAGAGATTCACGATTTACATCCAGATTTTGGAGAGCATTTTAGATAGCCATGGGTACAGAATCAGTGTTCAACACTACATTTCACCCTCAGACAGATGGAAAATCTGAAAGAACCATTCAAATACTTGAGGATTTGCTCAGGGCATGTATGCTTAAGTTTGAATATAGTTAGGAAGAACACTTGCCCTTAGTGGAATTTGCATACAACAATAATTATTAGGCTAACATTGGAATGGCATCGTTTGAAGCATTGTATGGTAGGTCATGCAGATCTCCACTATGTTGGGTTCAAGGCAGTGAGCCAATGGTAGTTGGTCCAAATATGATTCAGTAGACACAGAAAGTAGTGATGTGAATCTGAGAGAGAATAAGATCATCCCAGAACTGACAGAAGAGTTATGCTAACCAGCATCGACATGAGGTTCACTTCGTAGTCGGAGATCATGTTCTCCTGAAAGTCTCCCCAACCAATGGTAACATGAGATTTGGTAAGCAAGGGAAGCTCAGTCCTCAAAACATTGGACTATTTGATGTTCTAGAGCGCATCGGCCATGTGGCTTATCACCTTGCATTACCGCCTCACCTATTAGCAGTCCATGACATATTCCATGTATCCCTACTAAAGAAGTACCATCCAAACAACTCACACATCAGCAACTTCCAAGAGATAGAGCTTCTCCCTGACTTGACGTATAACAAGGATGTTGTGAAGATAGTCGATCGTAGGATGAAGATTCTCACACAAAAGAAAATGCCCTTAGTACTAGTGTAGTGTACTCGACGAGGAGTTGAAGAGTCTACATGTGAATGCAAAGACAAAATAAGGAGAAGATATCTAGAATTGTTTGAGAACCTAGCTACTTTATGAGGTATTCTAACTTAAGATTTCAGTTTGTATAAATAGTGCATGATAGTCAAACTTTCTTAAGTTAAAATTTTGAGGACAGAATTCTTATAAAGAGAGAGATTGTAAAATCCGTGACTCAAGTCAGGGTTTTAAACTCGTGAACCGATCAATTCAATCGTCGGTCCGAGTCGAGTCAATTTTAGAACACGTGTACCGAGCTGAAGCTGGCCGTGTGTTATGAACCATGAGAGTCAAGTATACCCGAGTGTATGATGATAACGTCAGTAAAACAACATAAAAATAAGTTAGTAGAATATTCGAAAGTATGCTAGATTTTTAGTATTTCAACCATTAGACCATAGAAAAGTAGAATTAGGCCGTTTATCGTGATAAGATGTGTTAGATAGGATTTTGGGTGGGTTAGTAGATTAAAACATGTTGGTTTAATTATTTGAGCATATTTTAAGTTAAAGAATTTTATTATATTTATTTGGTATTTTTTTAGAATTTAATTATGAATATTGGCTCGAGGTGGGAGCGAGTCAAGTCTTAATTACAAGACAGCCCCCGACCTATTCTCTTCTTCTTCTTATTTCTACTCCCAATTCCTTCTCCAAGCCACCCGCAACCTCTCTTTTCTTCCTCCCCCTGCTCCACCGGTGACTGCCCTCGCCACCACCGACCACCATCACCCCGGCGACCCCATTGCCGTCAACTCCGCCTCACCTCCACCCTTCTTCTTTCCATCTCTCCTCCTTTTCTCTATGTTTTCCACCCTTGGTCTCTACCACCTCCGCCTGCATGTGTCGCTGCCAGCCATCAAGGCTGTAACGACCTCTGGCAACCCTCCCTAGCCCTTCCCTTACCCTTTCTGACCATTCCCCGGCCTGTGTGCAACATGCACAATGACCCTTGCTGAAAATAGGGCCACCACTTGCATGCACGTTCGCCGGCGACTACCGTCACTGCCGACTAGTCGCACACCGCCTCTGGCCAGACAAACAACCCCCTTAGCTGACCTCGACCATCCCTAGTCTTCCCCCCATTCCCTAGCCGACCCCACAGTTTGTATGCCATCACCTTAGCCGACCACCACTCACAGCTGCTGCCAATGACGACTGGCCGTCACCACCAACCAGTGGTGCTCCGACCACAACGAGCTACCTTCCCCTTCTCAATGTAGCCTTGGGATGGCAGCCACAGCTGCCGTCTCCATCCTCATGGCACCGGCAACTGCGATCGTCGGCATCGTCACCAAGTGATCTTCAACATAGGTATAAAGATTTAATCTTTATATTATCTTTATATATGACTGACCATCATCAGCATGTACTTCATTTGATTGTGTACTAATTTTAGGATTTCAAAATCATGTTGTTGTAATTATGAAAAAAATAATTCATTCGTTAATTAAAATTGTATGCATGTTTATGTTGATGTTAATTAAGGTGGATAATTAGACTTGTGAATTACACATTTTGTTCTAATGATTAAATTGTTATGATTGAGTATTAGTTTGATTATTAAGAAGGTTTATGATCTTAAATTAGTTAAATGATATGTTTCAATTACATAGTAACAAATTGAGATGTTGATGACATGATCACCTAGGAATATAGAATTATATGACATGATTGTTAGGAATTGTTGGATTGATCACAATATGCATGTTTGCCCTAGTGTTGTTAATTATTCCATCATGTCATTCATGCATCATATGGGGACATGGTCATTAGAATTTAGTCTTGTTTATGTAAGTTTGGTGTAGGAGCTTGCCGAATAGGCGCGATACCCTGTTGAGAGCTTCCACCAAGTTCATTTAGGATTCGAGTTCTTGATTGTCGATCTATTCTATTGTTGCTTTGGATTGCACGTTGCAGGACATGTTAAGTGGTAATTTATCGGACTCCACTTAACATGGATCATTTTAGTGAACCGTTTTCCAAATATTAATAGCCCACAAGGATGAGATCCATTGAGTCTGATTTGGAAAACAAGGTCCACCGCAAGTTGCCTTCAAGCCTAAATTATTTATTCCCTTCCCATGCCTATATAAATTTTTTTCGAGTTTTTAGTGTGACGAGAGATGGTGAAACCGACTAGAACGTACCATGAACGGTTGCACGTGTTAATTATAGCAAGCTCTGGATTAAAGAGAGGACTGCTCCATTCCCGAGGGATCCTGACAACCCGCATTTTGAGTTGCTCACACTCGGAGAAATGTAGGGTTTATTATTATTGTTTAGTACAGCACACATCCGGACAAGTGGTTCAAAGAGTACTAAAGGCGACTGCCTGAGTGTACTCGACCTTCATGCTCGAGGCCAGGAGAAATGTGGAGGATTGGAGAGGGCTTAGGATATACTAATAGTCTCGAACGATCAAAAAAGAAATCATAAAATGCTGAGAGAGGCATCAGACCAGTCAGTTCGGGATGTCATCCTGACTATAGCTTGATGGCTCCTCAATAGTTACCCTTATGAGAGTTCTGTTGGAGTAAATGCATGTTTTTATTTTAATGAGAGTTTGCTCTCATAGATAGCTTGATAGTAGTAATTTTTTAGACCAGTGTGCAAAACCCGTGATTCGAGTCAGGGATTTATAGTTTGAACCGGTCGGTTCAACTATTATTTTCAATTTGGGTCAATTTCAAAACACGCGTATCTAGCCGGGGCCGGCCTTGTGTTATGAACTATGAGAGTCATGTGTACCCAAGTATATGATGATAATGCCTGTAAGACAGCAACAAAATGAGTTATCATAATATATGAGACTATGCCAGATTTTTCTTTAATTATTTTAATTAAATCGTAGAATTATTTTTATGCCGAATAACGTATTAGGACTCGTTACGGGCAGTATGGGTGGGATATTAGTTATGGAACATGTCATTGATGTGTATTATATTTTATAGGATTTTTTTCCTGTTCTCTGGATTTTTAGACTTATTCCAAGTTAGTATTATTTTTTACTCGAGTTAGACTCGAGTCAAGTTTTAATTACGAGATAACCATTCGCTTTTCTCACTAACCATTCATTTTTCTTACTGACCATTCATTTTTCTCGCCTAACAATTTGTTTTTCTCACATGACAATTCGTTTTTCTCACCCTAACATCAATATATTCCACACTTCTCACATTGTTACCATTCATCCTTATCACCCAACTTCCTTCTTCTTTATCTTCCTTCCCTCTTCCCCACTATCCTCACTCGAGCTAACCACAACCACGTCACCATCACCGTGTGACTGATGATTAGGTATAGAATTGTATCCAATTTAATTATTTCAAATTGATAATTATTAGCATAGCATGCTAGGATTGATTAACTGTTGTGATAAACGTCTGATTGTGAATGAAGTGACGATTTGCATGATTTGATTGATAGTTAGTGATCTAATTAAATAAATTAAATTTGAGCATGCTAATTGACTGCAATATAACTTAGAAAAATATAATAAAATTGGGGTGAAAAGAATGAGATATTTTTCCATTGATAATTGTTTGACTATTGTTAGATAATGATTGCATTGTATGTGTAACGTTTATGATGAGTTTTATGCATCATTCAGTTAGTGGGCATTAGCTTCTAGATTTTATGTGTAGGTATGGAGTAGGAGCTAACCGCCTAGGCGCGAAGACTCGATTGGAACTTCTACCCAGTCCATTTAGGACTCACCCTGATTTATTACTCTATTCTATCATGATTTATTTTTACACATTGTAGGACGAGTTTAGTGGTGTTTTTGTAATGACCCGGCCATTTGTCACAATATTGTGGGCCTAGCTGGCCAGGTGTTACTCACAATTAAGCAAATATGTCTAACATGTTTTTTTAACAAAAACATATATAAAGATCCAACAATCTTAGATCGTTTCCCAGTAGCCACACTTATTTCTCAAATAAATAATAAAAGGAGTCCTCATATTTATTTTGCTCCATGCCCTGGTTGTTAATCACCTACTTTCGTATCTGCACACCTGCGGAGGCAATTCCGCGTTAGTGTTTACAACACTAGATAGTATAATAGATAAAACAAATCAAGTACATTCCACTATTTCCTTCTGTTTATTTTAATATGCGGTGGAGCGATTCCGCTATTCTCCAAAACAATGCAGAGGAGGTATCCGCTGTGATCCACACACCCCGGCCGTAGCCCTTTTGTGGGGAGGCTACCACTACCGTCTCCAGTGCTAGTGCCTCGCACACCCCGGCCATAGCCTTTTTGTGGGGAAGCTATCACATTGCAATCAGGTGATTGCTACGCCCCGTTTGTGGGGAAGCTCTGACTACCAATTCTAATGCCAGTGCCTCACACACCCTAGCTGTAGCCTTTTTATAGGGAGGCTATCACTGCACTCAGGTGAATGCTACGCCCCATTTGAGGGGAAGCTCTCACTGCCAATTCTAGTGCCAGTGCCTCAGATACCCCGGCCATAGCCTTTTTATAGGGAGGCTATCACTGCACTCAGGTGATTGCTACGCCTTGTTTGTGGGGAAGCTCCCACTACCAATTTTAGTGCCAGTGCCTCACACACCCTTGCCATAGCCTTTTTATGGGGAGGCTATCACTGCTTTCCAGTGCAATGGAGGAATCGTTGTGCCTCGCTCACCTCGTCCATAGCCTTTTTATGGGGAGGCTATCACTACTCCAAAACAATATCAATGCATTACACAATTTACGCACATAATACGACCTCATGTCGGACTGAGTCAATTCTTTGACCCCGGTTGCACTCGGTGCATGGTGGTCAAATCTGGGCTTAAGCCAACCTAGGCTACCAACAAAGAAAGTACGATGTTCTACCTATTATACGTACCTGACTTGTGATTCTGTCTGACTGTGACCCGTGAACCCTAATCTGAATGAGGGCATAAAATTATACATTAGTATAATTTTATTTTGCATGAACCTACATGCAACTTACATGACTAATATACTATCAATTTTAAATGATGTAATTAGTTCATGTTAGTCTTCATTCCTTATTAAATTTTCAGCAATTCTAATGATAATTAATTATTAACATGTCCATTTACAAAACAACTAAGCAATCGACAAGAACCCCATGCATATGACGCTGGATATCTAGCAACTTGGCAGGGTGTCTTCAACAAACCTTGCATGCAAGAATCCAAATGGAAACAAATAAGATGAAGGATGAAATACTCACACAGTAATGGGGAGTCGCTTGGGACGGAGATGAGGGATGAAATACTCCTTCCTCCTGCATATATATACACTTCAACCATTCCCTCCATTAAATTGTCATACCCCATCATCCATTGGTATTTCCTAGGTTCAACGAGCCCCTTCATTAAATTCTCACACCCCATCATCCATTGGTATTTCCTAGGTTCAACGAGCCCCTTCATTAAATTCTCACACCCCATCATCCATTGGTATTTCCTAGGTTCAACGAGCCCCTTCATTAAATTCTCACACCCCATCATCCATTGGTATTTCGTAGGTTCAACAACCCCTTCATTAAATTCTCACACCCCATCATCTATTCATGAATAGGTATTTTCTAGGTGACCTTAAGTCGAAACATGACCGGTCGACTTGATAACCAACCATATTGGTTCATCTATATTTATTTCATAATATTTAGGTTCAAGTCTTGTAATAAAAATCATGGTTTTTACAATCTCCCCAACTTAGAAATATTTCGTCCCCGAAATATTATAACAACAAGATGATAAGCATGATTAATTATATCTTCGGGATCTCCAGCTGCTCCTGTTGTTGCTTCAGGGGCTGACGACACTCATTTTGCAGGTGTCCCGTCTTTCCGTAATTATAGCACCGACGGGGCTCACTGCATAACCCTGAATGCATCTTGTTGCAATTTTTACATAGTCGATACGGAATCTCCTGAAACTTCCTTTTGCGGTTCCCATCGACATTCCGTTGATAGTTCTGCTGCTGGTGTTCTACAGACCTATTTTTGCTACTACCCTGGTTGGCATTCTTATGTTGCATAGTAGCCTTCCCATGTTTCTGTGCACGGACATAGTCGTACACCAACTCGTGAGTAGTGGCTGCCTCAATCACTTCGGTTATAGTGCCTCTTAGCGCCGTAGCAACCCTACTCCTCAATTCGGGCTTCAACCCCCAGAAAAATTTGTCTGCTCTAGCTCGGGCAGTTGCCAAACTCCCAGCTGCAAATCTCTCCAATTGCAAGAAATTTTTTGCATACTCTCAGACTGAATCATCCCTCTGAGTTAGAGTGGCAAATTCTAGTGCTTTCTTCTGGACAACAGACTCAGGAAAGTATTGTCCATTGAAAGCTGTTACAAATTCCGCCCAATGAATGGACAAAATCTCCCGTTGATGGAACGCAGTCTTCTCCATGGATTTCCACCAATAGGATGCTTCCTCCTGAAGCATGCATGTCGCCAACCTCACCTGATGGCGATGAGGCACAGAGAGAGCTCTAAATGCTTTCTCAGTAATGTCCAACCAGCTCTCCGCCTTCATTGGATCAGTCCCACCAATGAATACCTCAGCTCCGTTCCTCCGGAATTTCTCTACAGTGTATCGATCACTGTCATCCCCAACTGGCAGTACCACTTGTCGGACTACCGGTGGCACTGGGTTTGGAAGTTCCCCTCGCTCGCCCGGGTCAGCTATCCCTACCCGCTCTTGGGCGCTCCCCTGGTCCCCATTTGGGACACTACTAGGACCCGCAGCCGAATTTGGATCTCCATTCCCTGTTACCAATCCCGGTAATCGCTGCGCTATGTTCTAAATCACAGAACTGGTATTATCTGAAGCCTGCGCAAGTCCCTGTATGGCCGTCAAAATTTGGCCTAACACACTCTCCACGTTCGTGTCCGACTGCGCAGCTTGGCTCGACTTCCTTCGGGTGCCTGCCATCTAAAATTTATTCCGTTATGGTTGATTAAAAAAATTTTCTTTTATGCTTACTTCGGTTTGTTAGTGAGTCCACTAATTCCCTAATGACATACCCCATTGGAGAAAGATAAATATTGGACTCTTCAACAAGGTACTTGAGTCATAAGATGTGAGCTTTTGGGAAACCTAGCTCTAATACCACCTGTAACGACCCGGCCATTTTTCACAACATTGTGGGCCTAGCTGGCCAGGTGTTACTCACAATTAAGCAAATATGTCTAACATTTTTTTTAACAAAAACATATATAAAGATCCCACAGTCTTAAACTGTTTCCCAGTAGCCACACTTATTTCTCAAATAAATAATAAAAGGAGTCCTCATATTTATTTTGCTCCATGCCCTGGTTGTCAATCACCTACTTTCGTATCTGCACACCTGCGGAGGCAATTCCGCGTTAGTGATTACAACACTAAGTAGTATAATAGATAAAACAAATCAAGTACATTCCACTATTTCCTTATGTTTATTTTAATATGCGGTGGAGCGATTCCGCTATACTCCAAAACAATGCGGAGGAGGTATCCGCTGTGATCCGCACACCCCGGCCGTAGCCCTTTTGTGGGGAGGCTACCACTACCGTCTCCAGTGCCAGTGCCTCGCACACCCCGGCCGTAGCCTTTTTGTGGGGAAGCTATCACTGCACTCAGGTGATTGCTACGCCCCGTTTGTGGGGAAGCTCTCACTACCAATTCTAGTGCCAGTGCCTCACACACCCCAGCCGTAGCCTTTTTATGGGGAGGCTATCACTGCACTCAGGTGAATGCTACGCCCCATTTGTGGGGAAGCTCTCACTGCCAATTCTAGTGTCAGTGCCTCACACACCCCGGTCGTAGCCTTTTTATGGGGAGGCTATCACTGCACTCAGGTGATTGCTATGCCCCGTTTGTGGGGAAGCTCTCACTACCAATTCTAGTGCCAGTGCCTCACACACCCTGGCCGTAGCCTTTTTATGGGGAGGCTATCACTGCACTCCAGTGCGATGGAGGAATCGTTGTGCCTTGCTCACCCCGGCCGTAGCCTTTTTATGGGGCGGCTATCACTACTCCAAAACAATGTCGATGCATTACACAATTTACGCACATAATACGACCCCGTGTCGGACTGAGTCAATTCTTTGACCCCGGTTGCACTCGGTGCATGGTGGTCGAATCTGGGCTCAGGCCGACCTAGGCTACCAACAAGGAAAGTACGATGTTCTACCTATTATACGTACCTGACTTGTGATTTCGTCTGACTGTGACCCGTGAACCCTAATCTGAATGAGGGCATAAAATTATACATTAGTATAATTTTATTTTGCATGAACCTACATGCAACTTACATGACTAATATACTATCAATTTTAAATGATGTAATTAGTTCATGTTAGTCTTCATTCCTTATTAAATTTTAGCAATTCTAATGATAATTAATTATTAATTATCCCATCCAAATCCCCATTATCTAATTGATAATTTAATTATTAACATGTCCATTTACAAAACAACTAAGCAATCGACAAGAACCCCATGCATAAGACGCTGGAGATCTAGCAACTTGGCAGGGCATCTTCAACAAACCTTGCATGCAAGAATCCTAATGGAAACAAATAAGATGAGGGATGAAATACTCACACAGTAATGGGGAGGTCGCCTGGGACGGAGATGAGGGATGAAATACTCCCTCCTCCTGCATATATATACACTTCAACCATTCCCTCCATTAAATTCTCATACCCCATCATCCATTGGTATTTCCTAGGTTCAACGAGCCCCTTCATTAAATTCTCACACCCCATCATCCATTCATGAATAGGTATTTTCTAGGTGACCTTAAGTCGAACCATGACCGGTCGACTTGATAACCAACCATATTGGTTCATCTATATTTATTTCATAATATTTAGGTTCGAGTCTTGTAATAAAAATCATGGTTTTTACAGTTTTATTGGATCCAACTTAACCTAGGTAATTTAATCGATTGATCTTTCAGATTAACAACCCTCGAGGATGAGATCCCTCGAGTATGTTTTTGAAAACATGATATAGCACAAGTTGCCTTCAGGCCTATTATATAAATCCCTTCGAAAGCCTATATATAGTTTTATCGAGTTTTCAGTAAGACGAGAGATGGGAAATTCTGACAACTGTTTTACGCGAGCTGGTACGTGCCTGTCAAAGTAGGCTCTAGATTAGCGAGTGGATTGTTCTAATCCCAAGGGATCCTTACAACTCCTGTTTTGAGTTCCTCACACCTGGAGAAATGTGAAGGTTTACTGGTACTGTTTAGTACAGTCCATGTTCGGACTTGTGGTTCAAAGGGTACTAAAGGCGACCGCCTAAGAGTACTCGATCTCCGTGCTCAAGGCCAGGAGAATTATGGAGGTGAGGAGAGGGCTTAGGATATACTAGTAAGCCTGAGGGACCAACAAATGAAATGAGAAAATCAGCAGCAGCAAAATAGTCAGTTCAGGATGCTACAAGTTTGCAGTTCAGTGGCTCCTTAGTAGGTGTCCTTCAGAAAGTTCACGAGAAGTATATGAATGTTTTCTTTCATATGAGAGTTTGCTCTCATAGCCAGTTTAATATTAGTTATATTTTTGGACTAGTAACACTCATTACTAACATATTTTTATAATATATATGGGTGATGTTCATGATTAAGATGAGCCAACCTAGACAGAGGAGCAGTGACATCTCTTGCATACACACATGTCATACAATAGAATGTTAATATTTTGTTGATGTTGTCATTATATTGAGAATGATATGATATAATGCAAGGTATGGTAATATAATTTGATATGATAGTTGATTTAGTTGCAGAATTTCTAATTGTAACATTTGAATACTTATGTTCTAGTAAAATATGTTTAGATATTGAATATGTACAATAAGCCTGTGAATTAGAATTCACGGATGGGTCAAGACCAAGTCCAGTTAGGTAAGATGAAGATAAATTAGCAGTTGAGTTGAGTCTCAATACAAAAATAAATTAAATAGTTGAATGAATTTATTATGTGAATGTTTATTAACTATGTATATAAGTATACATGTTGATTTGACAAGGTGGCCCTTAATTGCACTTTTAAGGGAAACTCAGTCATCTTATTTTATAAATTTTTATCGATTTTTAATCATAATTATTTTTGTATGCAAATTGGTTGTCATGTCATCCATGTAGTAGCATGTTAGGTTTATTTTTGTGCATTCATCCATGCACAACGATAAACGCCTTCCATCTCGAAATGCCAAGAGTAGATCCGTGGGAGTTGGGTTCAGGTTATCTAACCTAACCGGGACTAGTGACATTCCGATTCAGTTCACAAGCGTGAACCGGAGTTTGGGTGTTACACAGTGATAACTGTTGCTGACAATTTCTATTATATATGTAGGTGAGCATTAGTTACAACTAGGTATGCCGGACATGACGAATGAGGAATGACATCCTTTGCACACATAACTGGGAAAAATGGTGTGATGATAATGGATGTGATATTGTGTTATGCTTTATTATCTATTATATATATATATGTTGTGATATGATGATGTACGAGGTGTTTTCCTTATTGCACTTTTAGGTATTTACAAGATTTCCATAATATTTAAATCGATTATTGTGTGATTTTGATTTTTGGTGTAATTCTTTTCTTCGTTATCATATCATTCATGTAGCATCCTGTTAGGTTGTGCATTTCATGCACTCATTATGTGATTTTCATCTTATGATGCTTAGAATAGATCCCTTCCATTTAAGTTCGGGTTGACCAACTTAATTGAATCGAGATTTGGTTTGGTCCCTAGTAACATTTCCAATTCGGTTAACAATAATCAAGATTTGGGGTGTTACACTTAAGCTTCAGAAATATATGATACAAGCCTCTTTCCTAAGTCTATTATATAAATATGTATATTTTTACGAATTTCACGAATAAGAGGGTGAGCGGTATGGAGATATACATATTACATTAGTACCCCTTCTACCCTTAAGTGGTGTAATGTATGTAGGGTACTATGAATGCAGCGTGGTTCTGGAAAATGTGGTACATTGGTTCCCAGCCTCATGGGTACTGTGACGGGTGATATACAGAAGATGTGTGTAAAGCCATGTCTATTCGCCGAACGATTTTAACATCGGTTCGATCATGACCCCGAATCGATTTGCTTGTTCAGCCCTTTTGCCGCGCATTTATGTATGGTATGTAGGTATGTATGAGTTGCCCCATCGGACGCTATGTGCACAACCATTTTATGTTTGGTTCGGTCAACTCGAATCTAGATAGACCTTAGGAGCAAATCCCCGTGTCTAGTCACTTTTCATGTGTTGTGGTTGTGTTTGTTTCGGGTGCTATCAATAGAAAAAAACCTAAAATGATGCAAATGAAGATTGGACTTGAAAGATATCATGTCAGCACCCTTACACCTAGACAAAGTTTGAATTTCACGTTCAAGTTCAGACCACAGATGCCAAGGCACTGTCAAAGCGCCCATAAGCCTGTGACTTGCCTTATTTTGGAAACTTTTTACATGTTATATTATTTATTTACTTTATAAACAACCAAATCATTTTCCCCTTTTTCTTTTTAAAATTTAAATCCCAACACACCTATTTAGGTGTGGCATCTATGCCTATGACATCACCAAGCACCCCACCCTCTTATTTTATAAAACCCAACCAATCCACTCATTCTCACGTCCCTCTACTTCTCCCAACCTTATTCTCCACTTTTTAAGCTCTCTCTATCCTTCCTTATCCTTCCAAAATGTTCTTCTTTTAATGGTTGAAGGACTTGGAGTGGAAAACTCAAGTGACCTCCCCTTAAACCGTTAAAGGTAGGTTCTTTACCCGGTTTTGGTTGATGATTCTTGTTTGGATTACTATTTTGCGTATGGATGTTGTCTTTTGCATTTTGTTTGCATTTTTACCTTGTATATATGCCTCTTATAGAATTGAGATGTGGTTTCATGTCATTCTCATGCGTATATAAATAGTTGTGATTTTTGTATCATCTGTATGTCTAGATCTATACTAGTTAAGTATAAAATTCATAACTCGTGTTTAAATGTCAGATTTGTATGATCTTGTTCTTTTTATATTCAAACGACATAGATCTACAAGTTATATATTGAGGATGTCAACTGATTTAGCATGGATGATCATGAAAGGGTCCAAAATTGGACGAAAGGTGGCAGCTTTTAAGTTTCTAGTGATCCGATCGCTCATTTCCCAAATTTTTACACCTTGACGTGATTTTAATTTTATGATATATCTTATGATCATCTATTAAGAATGTTGTGATCTTAATATCATAAATATACCACACTAAAATTACCTCAACTAATGCCCGAAGAAAATTAAAGAAACATTGTGTGCATCTGTTGTGTTATGTGTTGACTGCCTATGTTGTATCTTGAAACAAAATTCATTCTAATGGTTAATTGGAACGGATTTTAGAGCACATAACTAAGTTCAAAATCCTATTTCTATGATTTCAATTGAAAAATCAGTGGAAAATATATTCATCTCTCAAAAAATTATATAATAAATTGCAGAGTTTACTAAATGTCCTAATATTGTCTATTGTAAATTTTCGGAGCATTTGGGTATTTAAGTTAAGTAGAATTTTCTAATTCTACCTTGGTTGGGCAAATTACAAAAATCACTAAATTAGAAATCAAGATTAGAAAGATTACCTAGGCCTAATTACAAGGAAAGTGGACCTTAAATATTAATGGTCTAAACTTTGAAGTGTCATATAACTATTCCAATTGACCCAACCCCATCTGGACTTCTCAGGTTGATGGGCCGAAGTTTTGAAGTTTGTTGTGTAGTGATGGATACTGTTCATAACACATTAATCCAAACATAATTAACCTCAATCAACATGATAATCCCTATATTATCACTTTTTAATATTTATGACAGACCCTTAGGGTGTCTAAAATCAGGGGTTCAAATTTCAGCTTAATTGGATACTATTTGGTCTGTCCAAAAAATTGTTCGGTTAAGTGTGACGAAAAATCCTAAGTACAAAATCATGTACTAAGTAGAATTGTAACCCCAACTCTAAATTAAACTACCTAATGAGGTTTAAACCATCACTAAGCAAAGTAAGTAAGTTATTAAGTTTTGCGTATTGTACATGTGTAGAGGCTTTGCCTTATCTTGTGTGCCAGTATGATCCGATTATGATTCGGATTCCATCTCCTATTCGGTTACATGGGTTGAGCTCATTGATTTAGGACATAGAGCTCCACTTGTCCAGGTCTGTAGGACTATGTTGCTTCACTCTTATGTTGGCTCTTGAGTGTCACGTTTAATCATGTTTTACATGATAGGATGGTGTCAACAACATTTTTATTGGATCCCTCCGATACCGGGCCATTTAATCACAATTTATCGTAAGTTTAGTAAAAGTATAAGGATGAGATCCCTTGTTCGTTTTCGAACTGAAGCTCTAGAAATATATGATACAAGCTTTCTACCTAAACCTGTTATATAATTATGCTCATTTTTATGGATTTCACGAATAAAAGAGTGAGTGGTATAGAGATATTTAAATTACACTAGTACCCCTTCTACCCTTAAGTGGTGCAATGTATGTAGGGTACTACGAATGCAACACATTTCTAGATTTGTGGAACATTAGTTTTGAGCCAAATGGGTACTATGGTGGGATATGAAAAATGTGAGAGCATAAGCGATATATGAATATTTATATGTTTCTAAGATGCTTCATTGTAGGCAATTAGGGTATGATATGTCACCGAATCGGCCTTCACTTACCACCATGTATGATTCTGGAAGTTTCTACAACTTTTTCGTGGGTGTTTAAATATTCATTTGCTAGTAATGCTATATTCTAGTCTCTATAGGACTAGTAATCAATTCTTTGATTGCATATGTTTTTCTCTAATATATGTAGGTGTTTAGTCTTTTTGACCGGCATAGGCGGATGGATCAAACGGCGCATGGGGGGGGTGGCTTTCATGTTGTATTAGTATTAATTACTGAGTTGATATGAAATTGAGATATAGTATGTTATGGGAATAAGCCCTAAAGTTATATGAACTTGTATAATTCAAGATAAGTCAATTGATTGTTGTTGTGCACATGTTTTATTTATCATTACATTATTATTGTGGTGCAGACACACTTGGGGACACTCTAACCATTGTTTACAAGTTAAAAGCCTCAAAGTCCTGAAACACAATGAGGAGCTTATCAAGTACGTGAAACATATTTTTTGTAGCTGTGTGAGTGTGTGATAAAGAAACATGGGAATGAGGAGCATACAATTCACACCACTTGAAGGCCCACGTGAAGTCTAGGTGTTAGTTTGATGTCCTGGCATCTAATGATGTTGTGTTAAATTATTTTATTTTCTTGCACATGTTGGGTACGTGGAATAGGTAACCACGACCCTTGTTCAAATTCTTTGCATTCATCTGCATGTAAGAAATTAAGAAATGTAATGAATCACTTGAACTAAGTACTAAGAAAAGGTTCATGTCACAGCATGCAACCACAAAATTGTAGCCAGGGTGCACCTCTTCTATAGTAGAGAGTGATCATCGTTATTTTTAAAATCACCACTCATAGTCGCAGGGGAGGTTCTGCCTCTGTTGTGGCTAGAGGTGATCATATAGAATCCTTAAGTTTAAGAACTGCTATATGCTAGTATGAATTAGCATGCATATGTGATGAAACTTTGTAAGGTTTCCCGTCTTAAGCCTTCTCGAGGGTTGAGATCCACTTCCATAAAGTTTGTACAAGATTAGTTCAAAGAATAGTTTTCCAAATTATAACATTGCACTTCGGTCCCCCCTTGGACTGAAAAATAGGGTCTTACAACTTGGTATTAGAGCCAACTTCTTGGACTATTAAGATAGAAAACCTTCGAAATGTGTCTTGTATGTACATGTATGTTGTTTAGTATGATTGTATGTTGATGAATGTATGAGTGTATATGTTATGATGCGTTATAGTACCCCCCATGACCCGTTCCACAGACCTGCCGATAGGTATGTTTTACTTCTTGTTTGTATGCTTTTATTTGTTGTTTTATATGCCAGCTATACAAGGATGAGTATGAAGGACATGGATGAAATTTGGCTCTTACATGGAGAACAATTTGACTCGAATTAAAGTTGCCTTACGAATATGGAAGAGACTATATTTAGTCCTAATAAAAAGAAATTTTGAACACACCTAGAGTGGTGCTAAAGGCAAACTAAGATACGATGGAAGGAGATAAGTTCTTGCTACACTATATAAGGAATGATAAAGTAAAAAACCCAAACTCCCATCTTCCAATCCTTTTTTCTCATATCCTCCTCTTTCTCCCTAATCCTTTCCATCTTTACCCCTTCAAACATCCTTTTTCTTTCTCTACATTTCCTTATTGTAATCTGGAAAAGAACTTACGTATGGAATGATGGCATTACCTAGCTAGTGGAAAAGCAAAAATATTGAGTATAGAATAGGTATAAATTTTTGAACCAAAGTATGGAGGTAGATGTGTGCCTATAGAACCAAGGTAGTAGGCCTGTAAAAAACCCTATGATGCAGACTACATGATTAGTAGGCCTATTTCCTATAGGACACCATTATGGCTAGCTTTGCTCAGAGACCGACAAAGGTAGGTCAACAAAAGAGCACCTGGACATAAATGGCAATATTTTTGAAAGTTAAAAATTTGGGTATACACCTAGTATACTTATAGTATATGGATGAAGTTAGTAAATGGAACTCATGACCATTGAGCATAATTAGTCAACGGTTTGATCAGGAACATCCTGAATTGAGTGGGAACTGTTAGTAGGTGGTAGCATAAGAACGATATTACAGTCAGATAGCTAGGGTGAGGAAACAAGAAGTATGAGTAGATAGCATATGAAACTAATATTACCAAATAGACACAAGCATCCCAGACCACGTCTTAGTAAAATGGGAGATTGTCTGGATCACCACACCCTTTATTTATTGATAATAAAGATGTAAGTATCTCCCTTTGGATAAGATTTTATAACTAGGTAAAGAATAGACAACATGAGTGGTGAGAAAAGGAATGACTGCTCCCAAAAGGAGAGTCATATAGCTAGTTGTGCTAGCGCATTGTTGTTATAATTACAATTGGCAATGTCACCTACATCGTAGTAGAAATTATACTTTACCAGTAATTACGCGTAGCATTACGGGATCAGGGAAATTGAGCTGGGAGTGTTACTAGAGTGTAACTCATCATATTGAGTAACACCATGTGTGGGAAATTATAGAAGTGCAAAAGTGTTTTGTTAGATATGACCCATATTGGTGTGATATAGATTTATTTTGTCCCTTTAATAAGGGCCAATAGCATTCCTGGACCCGTTGTGGATGCGCATCAAGGGAAAATTTTTAGATGTCACTAGTTGCCTTGGTACATCCTAAGGTTACCGTATGACAAGTTCTCTTTCTGTCACACCCTACTACATTCAAAACTAGTATGTTACATGTGAGCCAATTAGAGATACAATATGACCACAGTAGCATCTATAAAGACAAACCTTTATGTGAGGGTAATAGGTCACCCTAGAGGTATGGACCGGGTAGCATGAGAGATAGATGCCACGACAGTAAGGTTGTGAGAAGCCACTCCTTAGACTATAAGATTTAGAAGGTGTCTCACCTAGCCTATGATATGACCCCATCGTGCATATTAAAAGATCTAGGAACTAGTTATAGATAAGACATACTACGCAGATAGGAACATATCAAAGTAGGAGATTGTGTCATAGCCCCAAAGAGGTTATGGCTGTGAGCCATCTAGGTAGTTGAGCATGACCACTAGATAGGTATATGACTAGACTAACATGGTAGCGGCCAATATAATCGCTTACTCATTGTTGACTAGAACTAATAGGAACATGAGGTAGCTGACTAGGATGGATAGGCAGCATATGACCTAGAAGAGTTTTGTAGTCGGTTGTTAGGTTTTAGCTTGCGGTACCACCAACCGAGTAACACAATTGCCAATCGAGTAGCACAACCACCGACTGAGAAACACAACTGTCAACCGAGTTGTAGAATCACCGACCGAGTTACACAACCACCGACTGAGTAACATAACCGCCAACCAAATAGCACAACCACCATCCAAGTAGGTATACTACAGTAGGTTAGTAATAAGTTAAATAGTTGTCCAAGTGAACAACATGGTACAATAGTCACATATAGCTAGATGATATGACATGAACTATAGATGAAGAACTAGGTTGGTCAGACAACCAACAATAGAGTAGAAGTAAGGATAGTGTCGTATTGACAACTTGAGTATGATCGAACAAGATGAGTATGATTATTAGTCTTGTGACATGTTAGTTGGATAATGTGGAGTTTAGTATTTAGGCAGATTATTGAATGATGATTAGAGGGGCCAAACTGAGATCAAAGATTCTGAGCATCGGCATCGAGTTATTGGCAGCACACGGCATTAGAGATGCGGGTGTGTAGTGTTATGCAGTTACATGGTGTGCATCTCTGTATTGTCTATGGCCTGCATATGACCATCTAACAGCCCTATTTGTGAGTCTACCACAATGGTAGTAACTAATTGAGTCAAGATCGAGTACTATTAATCGATACAGGGCGACTAGTCATTAATCACGGGTAAGATGATGAGACAAAGTTGCACCTCACAATGGGTTCCTGTTGACTCGTGGTGCAGCAATAGTACTTAGGGACAGGAGATCCCCATCCACTAGGTCGTGTGTACCTGGTACTCAATCGAGAGATGCTTGTCTACTATTTATTAATTTCCCTAGAACCCTATGAGCCATCCTTCGGGATGCCTACGTTGTAGTTTCAGGGATGTTGATCAAATCTCAGGTAAGTTCAACAATGGTACTTCAGAGTGGGCATTGCCTTGGCCTCTCACTACATGCCTATAGGTAAAGACTTAGTGATCATATTTTTTATACAACTACCCTAGGTGGGCACTTTCTAGGTCCTTGTAGCACATCTCATGCATATCACACTTACCAACTCCCAATTTTTTAGGCCAGTCATGACCCCCTGATTGGAGGGTCTCCCTTTGCACAACCGTATACTACACAAGGTTAGCCTGTCCTTTAAACCACATCATATATTGAGGTTTATGTGGTGGGTTCTGATAGATCACCCTACCATGAACACACCAAGGACTACATACATCCTCATGTGGAAGAGGCGAGTATGATAATGTACTCAAGTTATGTATGTCAACACATGTGTGATATGTGCCTTTGTTAACGCATGACTCAACTTCGACAGGTATGCCCCATAGTAGTATGGTTGATAGCAGTATGGCCTCATGATAATGTGTTAAGTAACAGAACATCTTGTTGGTGATATGGTTGACTCACAATATGCTTGGTTCCATTGGTCTAAAAGTGGAGCGGCAAGTTAATGGTGTACTCCTTGGCAGTGCGTTCAAAGCAGAATACTACGGTAACTCCTCACTCCGCATGTGTGTGTGTGTGTAGCCGTTTGTATTGTTTGATTACAACCTACGTCCAAAGAGTGTGTAACCCCTTAGGTGAAATCTAAAGACGGAATTTTCCTAAGTGGTGCAGGTTGTATAACCTGGCTTTTCACTTGACGGTTTTGGTTTTGGCTCGGTCTTGACCCCGAATTGAGTTGCTTATTCAGCCCTTTTGCCGCGTATTTATTTATAGTATGTAGGTATGTATGAGTTCCCCCATTGGAAGTTATGTGCACGACTTTTTTATGTTTGGTTTGGTCAAGTCGAGTATAGTTAGACCTTAGGACCGAGTCTCATGTGTCTAGTCACTTTTCGTGTGGTGTGGTCGTGTTTGTTTCAGGTGTTTTAGGAGGAAAAAAATACCTAAAATGATACAAATGAGGATTAAACATGACAGTTGTCATGTCAACGTCCTCACGCCCAAATAAAGTTTAAATTTGATGCTCAAATTCTGACCACGAATGCCAAGGCACTATCAAAGTGCCCTCACGCCCGTGACTTGCCTTATTTTGGGAATTTTTTTCATGTTATATTATTTATTTTCTTTATAAACCACCAAATCATTTCTACCTTTTTCTTTTTAAAATTTAAACCCCAACACACCTCTTTAGGTGTGACACCATGCCTATGACATCACCAAGCCAACCACCCTCGTTTTCTATAAAACCCCACCCTCATCCTCACCTTTCCACTCCAACCCACCCACCCCACTCACCCTCAACGTCCCTCCCTTTCTCCCAACCTTCTTCTCAACTCTTTGAGGTCTCTTTATTCTTCATTGGCCTTCCAAAATGTTCTTCTTTCAAGGGTTGAAGGACTTGGAGTGGGAAACTCCAAGTGACCGCCCCTTGAACCGTTGAAGGTATGTTCTTTCCCCGCTTTTGGTTGATGATTCTTGTTTGGATTGTTGTTTTGTGTATAGATGTTGTTGTGTACATTTTTATTGCATTTTTACCTTGTAGATATGCCTCTTAAAAAATTTTAAGAGGTAGTTTCATGTTGTTCTCATACGTAGATAAATAGTTATTATTTTTGTATCATCTGTGTGTCCATATCTGCACTAGCTGAGAATAAAATTTATAACTCATGTTCTAGATATCAGATTTATATGATCTTGGGCTTTTTTCTACACGACATAAATCTACAAGTTATATGTTGAGCATGTCAACTGATTTGGCATTGATGATCATGAAAAGGTCCAAAATTGGATGAAAGGTGGTAGCTTTCAAGGTTCTAGTAACTTGATCGCTCATTTCCCTAATTTGTACATCTTAATTTGATTTTAATTCCATGATGTATCTTATGATCATCTGTTAAGCATGTTGTGATCTTAATATCATAATTTACGTGCTAAAATTATCTCAACTAAGGCCTGAACAGAATTAATGAAGCATTGTGTGCATTTACTGTGTTCTGTGTTGACTGTCTATATTATGTGTTTCATTAAATATTTGTCTAATAATTAGATCAAATAAAAATCTATAAAAAATTACCTTAATAAACCAATAATTATTTTATATAACCCTGGAAATTCTGGAGTTAAACAAAATTCATTCTAATGGTTAATTGGATCAGATTTTTGGAGTACACAAGAACTAAGTTCATAATCCTATTTATATGATTTCAATTGAAAAAACTATGAAAAATATATTCATCTGTAGGAAAATTATATAATAAATTATAAAGCTTACTGAGTGTCCTAATATTTCTATATAAATCTTTGGAGCATTTGGGTATGTGAGGAATTCAGTAGAATTTTCTAATTATACCTGGGTTGGGAAAATTACAGAAATCACTAAATCAGAAATCAAGATTAGAATGATTACCTATGTTTAATTACATGAAAATTGGACTTGAATATTAATGGGCTAAACTTTTTAGTGTTATATAACCATTCCAATTGACCAAGCCCCATTTGGACTTCTCAGGCCCATGGGCCGAAATTTTGAAGTTCGTTGTGGAGTGACAGGGGTACTGTTCACAACAAATTAATCCGACCTTAATAAACCTCAATCAACATGATAATCCACATATTATCACTTGTTAATATTTATGACGGACCCTTAGGGTGTTTAGAAAATTTCAGCTTAATCTAATACTATTTGGTATGTTTGAAAAATTGTCTAGTTAAGTCCAACGATAAAGCCCTAAGTATGAAATCATGCACTAAGTACAATTGTACCCCAAACCTTAAATTAAACTAACTAATGAGGTTTAACCCATCACTAAGCAAAATAATTACGTTAATTAACTTTTATTTATTGTACATGTGAGGAGGCTTTGCCTCATCTTGTATGCCGGTGTGATCCGATTATGATTCGGATTCTATCTCATTTTTTCTTACACAGGTTGAGCTCATCGATTTAGGAAACAGGGCTCTACTTATCCAGGTCAATAGGACACTCTTGTTTCACCCCTATATTTGCCTCTTGAGTGTCACATTTAATTGCGTTTTAAATAATATGACAATGTTTGCGGTATTTTTCTTGGATCCCTTCAATACCGGGCCATTTATTCATATTTTATCGTACGTTTGATAAAACTATAAGGATGAGATCTCTTGTTAATTTTTGAAATAAAGCTCTAGGAATGTATGATACAAGTCTTTGCCCAAGCATATTATATAAATGCGTACACTTTTATGGATTTCACGAATAAGAGAGTGAGCGGTATGGACAAATATAAATTACACTAGTACCCCTTCTACTCTTAAGTGGTGCAATGTATGTAGGGTACTGCGAATGCAACGCGCTTCATAAAATTGTAGCATATTGGTTCTGAGCCATATGGGTACTATGGCGGATGATATAAAAAAGATGGGAGGGCATAAGCGATATATGAATATTTATATGTTTGTAAGATGTCTCTTTGTAGGCAATTATGGTATGATATGTGGCCGCATCAGCCTTCACTTACCACCCTGTATGATTCTGGATGTTTCTACAACTTTTTCGTGGGTGTTTAAATATCCATTTGCAAGTAATACCATATTCCTAGTCTCTACTGGCCCAGTAATCAATTATTTGATTGCTAACATTTATCTTCAATATATGTAGGTGTTTTTCTTTAATACATTTTACCGGTGTAGGCGAATGGATCAAATGGCTCATGGCGGCAGATCTCGTGTTGCATTTATGTTAATTACTAAGTTGATATGAAATTTAGATGTAGTATGTTACAGAATAAGCCACAAAGTTATATAAACTTGTACGATTCGGAATAAGTTAATTGATTGTTGTTGTGCACATGTGTTTTATATATCATTACATTATTATTGTGGGGGCAAACACACTTTGGGGTACTCTAACCTTCATCTGCAAGGTATAAGACTCAAAGTCCCAAAACACGATGAGGAGCTTTCCAGGTACGCGAAGCATATTTGTTGTAGTTGTATATGTGTAATAAAAAAATATGGGTAAGAGGAGCATACATTTCACACCGCTTGAAGACTCATGTAAAGTCTATGTGTCAAAGTTTGAAGCCCTGACATCTGATGATGTTGTGTTTAATTATTTTATAATTTTCTCGCACATGTCGGGTATGTGGAACACGTAACGACAACCATTATTTAAATTCTTCACATTCATCTATATGCAAGAAATGAAAAAATTTAACAAATCACTTGAACTAAATAGTAAGAAAAGGTTCATGTCCCAACATACAACCTCAAAACTGTAATGCGGGTGCTCCTCTTCTTCAGTTGAGAGTGATCATCAACATTTTTAAAATCACCATTCATAGTCACAGGGGAGGTTAGGGTGGTGATTATACACGATCCTTAAATTTAAAAGTCTCTCTATGTTAGTATGAATCAGCATGATTATGTGATGAAACCTTGTAAGGTTGCGTGTCTTAAGCCTCCACGGGGTTATGATCTACTTCCGTAAAGTTTGTACAAGTGTAGTCAAATGAATAATTTTCTAATTTATAACATCGTACTTTGGTATGCTCTCTGGCCAAAAAATGAGGTGTTGCACTCTCAAATTTGAATATGGTGTTACAAGGTCACAAATTAATGTAGAAAAGAAATTTCAAGCAATTTAATCACCATTTGGGTAGGGTTTTGGATTTTATATCCGGAATCAAGGAACTAGGGTTTATCCTACATTCCTGCACATTCCAGATCACCGATTAATCTAACCAATAATAATTTTTATTTAACCCCAAAATTTTCACATTTATAGTAGACATTTATGAAGCCCTTATTTAATTTTTTACAAATTTTAGTGACAAATTTATGTAGCTCACCACAGAGAACAATATCAAAGCATGACAAACCCAGCATACATCATAACAAGTATATCCCGCAATTAGAGATTTTGTCCATTCTTTTTAAGTGGATAGTTTTTTGTGAAACATTTTTAGGTTTATGAAAACATACAGAGTTATATCCATGCAAAATATTGACACCAAAAGCTAACTACATCAGGGTGTAAAATTAAGGAAAGAGGCGGTCAAGTCGCAAGAACCATGGAAGTTGTCATCTTTGCCAAGTTTGGCACCCGTACATGAATTTAGGCATCATAACAGAAAAAGTGACCAACATAAAAGGTGTAGATCTAATTGTGGTGTGTGCAAAAAAATAAGAATAATGGACAACTATTAACTACAATGTAAGATATAATTTTTCTATTGAAACCGTACATAAAAGTGAGGATACAATATTAAAAAATACATAACTATTTTCATACAACTTAAATTGAGATAAAACCAAATTAAAAAGCAATAGTACAAGCACATAATTCATGAAAAAAGGGGCAAAAGTAGAACATTTAACCCAATCGGTTTCAACAGGAGGTCTCTTGGGGCATCCAACCCCAAAAATTACCACTCTACGGGCTTGGATGAGCTTGGAGAGGCCTAGGAGGTGGAGAAAGTCTGAAGAAGAAGAGAAAGCCAAGGAGCAAGGGAGAGTTGGAGGTGAAGAGAGGAAAGGTTGAAAAGTTAGGGAAGATGGGGCTTTTATAGATATGTGGAAAACTATCAAAGCAAAGGTGTTCTCCCAACACCTTTGCACTAACCTCTCCAAGCCGAACCACGGAAAAACAAGAAATCCCAGACACGCATTTGCTGAACCAAACCATATGCAAATTCTAGTCAAACAACTGTGAAAATAGGAGAGAAATTTGAATTTCAAGCGCAAGGTGTTGTGTCAGTGCCTTTGTGCCCTTACCCGAAAGCTTAACCCTAATTTTGTTAAAGGGCCCTGGCAGGGTGCCCTTGTGTTCTTCATAGGTGTTTGCGCTAACAGTTTTCACCCTAAGGCACCCAGGGTGACCTCAGAAATTGTGCAATAGTTCCCGCAAAGTGAGGATCGTCTGAAAGGGTTTTAAACATGAGATAAACACCTTAGACATGTGAGGGGAAAGATCCTAAACTTAACTAGACTCAACTCAAAATAAAATTTAAAACAAGAGTCAGATGGCAAAGTGTCCAACCGAGCAGCACTGAGCATTAGGGGAAACTAAAGTCATGGATCACACATACATACCATACATACGTATCTGGCAAGAAGGTCGGCAAGCAACTCAATCTGGATCACGATCCAAGAGGGATAAACTTTAATTTTTTTGCTAAACTCTTATTAAATAATTATATAGATGACAATCATACAATATCTTAATTAGAAATAGATTTTAATATTAAAATTTACTCTTATTAAATGAAATGATAGATTATAATATTTTATTTTATTTTAATTTTTTTATTATATTTTGATTGGTTGAATCTCCTACCATTTATTAGAGCCCAACTTTGAATTCTCTTTCCATTAATAAGACTAGATGAATCAAACATTGAACAACACATGGCTTACAGCAAAAAATTGCCGAAATATAATTGGACGGAGAGGTGATAGGTGGCTGGAGTCCATTCACATGTTACAAACTGGAGAAGTTGTTATTTGTGCGCAGGTTTGTGATGGTGTATGTAGAGAGATGGATTTACAAGTGATTAGGGCTAGCAATGGGTTGAGCCAAGCTGAGGCCGAGCATTTCAATAGGTTAAGGCTCCGCTTGCTACTTGCCAACTCTAAAAAATATTTGATTTGTTCATTAAAAATATTAGTTTAATAAATATAACAAATATTACAATATGAAATTATGAACACTTAAAATCGTAGCTTTTAAAGACTTTTCCACCGCTCTTGTACTACACTGTAATATTTTTGCATACTTAATTTATCATAAATAAAATAGTAATTTTTCAAAACTAGAAAATAGTAAGTTTATAATATGTAAATGATTTATTAATATTTAAAAAGCCTATACCCGAGGTCGAGTGGAGCCTAAACCCTTCAGGCTTGACTTGCTTTAAGACGAGCCTAGCCAACGATCAAGCTGAGCCCGTACTAGCTCCAATCATTGCGACTTACTCAATCCCAATACGACGTTAGAAATTTTACATTATTTTATTTAATTTTTTGTATTTGTTTGGCATTATGGGCTCAACATTTAGGTGTTTATTTTCTATGTTTTATTGAAGAGAGGTGTGTATTATATGGCGATGGGCCAGTGATACACCGACACGCCTTATACCAGCTAGACTCAACATACACGCACTTGACGTCACATGTACGACACCGTTCTGACCCACTTCCACAAATGTTCGCGACTCACCATACCGTACATCACTGTTACGTTGCTATTATTATCATAATAAGAATACTGAATAAATTTTTGGATTTACAAAAAGTATTTTTTTAAAAATTCTTACTTGTTTACAAATAAAAAATTGAAATGAGGCTTTAACTTTTACGAAAAAATTATTTAAAATCAGAAAATTAAGGCAAGTCCAGAGATGTTAATTGATTTCAATAAAATATCAAAATTAATGGACGAATAACTTGATTATTATATTAAAAACAATAAGATGCAAATGTAGAAAAATTCAAAACACTTTAATTTGTTATAGGACAAACAAAAAATATTGAAGAAAATATCATACATTTTTAATCAATAATAATTTTAATAAATTGACGGTGTAAAGATATTTTTGTTGTTTAAGACAACCGTAAACGAAAAGCCGAAACCAACTCTTAAATTCGGTTCACCCTTAATATTGACTTCGCTAATTCTATTTTATAATTTTTTATTTATGGTATCACGTTGTTTATTTTATAAAGTGAGGAAGTAAATGATAGACAACCTCCACCTACTAACTAATTGGGAACGAAATGATCCACGGAATCATACATGGCACAAGCGCAAGCAGGTGGCAAGGTCGTTCACGTCAAACTCTAAAGAGTTGAAGCTGTCACGTTTGAATATTTTGAATAAAATATTTACAAATTAGAAAGTTTCCATCATCTGATAAGTCATCCCAATACAATTTTATTTTCTCGCAATTAATATCATAAAACTTGTCAAAATTTGTACATTATAGGTGTTAACTTCGGACAAAGGAGGAAAATTGACGGCATATATATATATATATATATATATATATATATATGCACGTACATCATAAAATGTACGTTTACAGTATAATAATTTTAAGTTCCATCTCATAGAACAAGCCAGCAAATTCCATCCCTTCATCACACTCTCGTACATTGTGTTGCTCAGTTTCCTCTCACGTATAATTTTTTTGTGGATAGGAAAGGGAACATATCGTTAATGTTCTTATCTATTCCTGATAAAGTTTGCCTTCATGATCTTGCTCAGTGCTCACTTCTATCCGCACAACCTCCACCTTCTATAAATATATGCCCACTCACTTCACATTCGGGCACCACAAAGGCAACTCAAGAGAGACCTTACTCCAATCTCAGGCGCTTGTCGAGTTCCTCTTCTGTAGGAAGCAACAAGCAGCTAAAATAATCCTTACCAACATGTGGCCTTTCCATCTCCACACTTTTTATTATATAGAACTTCAAGTTCCCATGGAGATGGAAATGGTCCTTCTTGTTGTATACACCGCCTTCTTTCTCTCTGCTCTCCTCATGTCCTGTCTGCCACTAATTGGACACCAAAAGAGCAAGTTTCATGGCCGAGCCAAGCTCCCGCCCGGCTCCATGGGCTGGCCTTACCTAGGAGAGACCCTCCAGTTCTATTCTCAGAACCCAAATCTCTTCTTTGCCCAAAAGCAGAAGAGGTTGTAATTAGGGTGCAAAAATCATTAGAATAGTATATAGTATTGTACAACAATGTTTGATCGTAGAAGTTGTGCATCTTTGTGTGCGCAGATATGGCGAGATATTCAAGACCCATTTGTTGGGCTGCCCATGCGTGATGCTGGCCAGCCCGGAGGCTGCCAAGTTTGTGCTGGTGAACCAGTCTCACTTGTTCAAGCCCACATACCCCAAGAGCAAGGAGTACATGATCGGCCCCTCTGCCCTCTTCTTCCACCAGGGTGACTACCATAGTCGGCTAAGGAAGCTTGTTCAGGGCTCTCTCTCGCCGGACTCCATTCGACGCCTCGTCCCCGGCATCGAGGCCATCGCTGTCGCGGCATTGGGCTCGTGGGACTGCGGTGGGGCGGTCATGAACTCCTTCCATGAAATGAAGAAGGTTGGAACATCAATTCTGGGTACTCACTTATTATACGTGTGGTTGAATGTGTTATCTTATATGGTTATGTCAATTACAGTTCTCCTTTGACGTTGGCATTCTCACCATCTTCGGACAATTGAATGCAATCCACAGAGAAGAGTTGAAGAAGAACTATTGGATAATGGACAAGGGCTATAACTCATTTCCCACCAACATACCCGGCACCCTTTACAACAACGCCGTCTTGGTAAGCAAAACATGTTTGCAACTACCAATTATCACCTCTCTTGATCACTCAAACATAGTTCAATATTTTTCGCTAAATCTCATGCCTTTAAGTACTTGGACCAACAATCATCTTTCCCATGTAAAAGGCAAGAAGAAGATTGAGCAAGATTGTGAGCGAGATTATATGCGCGACAAGGGAGAGAAGGCTGGCGCACAAGGACTTGCTGGCCTGTCTCATGGACCATCAGGAAGAGAAGGGGAAGGCGATGAGCAACGAGCAGATTGCCGACAACATCATTGGCGTCCTCTTTGCGTCCATGGACACCACTGCTAGCATTCTAACCTGGATTCTCAAGTACCTACATGACGATCCCAAGCTTCTTGAATCAGTGATGGTATGAAAATTTGTACCACTTATGTTGCATCTTTACACATTGTGATCAATGCAACGTAATTTGTTACGTAAACAATTTGAAATAGGTGCTAGTAATTAATCATGAATAGTATTGAGCACTAATTTGTTCAGAGTCATGTCATATGATCATCTAAACTTATTACCAAAGTGTGGCATTACCTATTCAAGGCATCCTCCTTTCTAATGGGAAGTAGTTCTTTGGAAGACTAACAAACTAGACCTGGCATGGTGCAGGAGGAACAGAGACCAATATACGAAGCCAATAATGGAGGAAAACGACCATTGACATGGTCCCAAACCAGAAGCATGCCTCTCACACACAAGGTATATATGATACATCGGTTTTTGCTTATTGCCAGCTGATATTTTTGTCATTAATTCGTTGTGGTTAGATGTTGTTGTCTTTGAGGTGCTAAATAATTATTGGATTTGTGGTTTGCAGGTGATCTTAGAAAGCCTGAGGATGTCCAGCATCATAAGTTTCACATTCAGAGAGGCAGTAGCCGACGTAGAGTACAATGGTAAATCATAAATGTTATGTGGCATTGACAATAGTAAAATAGTATTTTGGTTGGTGGCTAGCTTCTGATTTGGGACAAGAAGAGTGAATAATTCTCCCAACTGATTTCTGAAAGGTCGGGTTTATGTTGGAAAATCAATGGCAGGATATCTCATTCCTAAAGGTTGGAAGGTGATGCCCCTCTTCAGGAACATCCACCACAACCCCGAGTTATTCCCCGACCCACACAAGTTCGATCCTACCAGGTTTGAGGTATATACAACCTATTGGTTATTGATCTATAATTTTAAAACTCTTTTATGATTCTAAAAATTCCCCAAGTCAGCTCCTCTATAATTTCCTAATCAAACTTTATGGATGACTTATAATACTTGACTACTTGAACCAATTAGTAAAAATTATTGAAACATATAATATTTTTTTAATTTAGTCAAATTATCATTTTAATAAACACTTAATTAATATAATTTTTATTTATTGAATTAGGAATAATATAAATGATTTTGAGTTTGCTTAGAATCAACTCCACATTCACGATTCGGTTTCGAATCCCAAAATTTTAAACTATACTTTGATCTTAAGCTAGTTTTTCTCGTATGATCTTGTCTAATCAAATATCTGCCAATCATGGTGAATGCAGGTTTCTCCAAAACCCAACACGTTTCTACCATTTGGAAGTGGAGTACATTCATGCCCGGGCAATGAGCTTGCCAAGCTTGAGATTCTAATCATGCTCCACCACTTGGTTACCAAGTTCAGGTATTATTACATAACTTTTGGGCATGCTTGTCCTCACACTCAAACAACAGCCATAAAACTAGATAAAAAAACCAATCTAGCATGGCAGCTAGCAAAGGTGAAAAGGGGAGATGGTTTGCAACTGGTTGACTTGAATCGGATAGAAAAGAAGAGCAAGAATCCAGAAGGATAATGCTACAGATAAGAAGGGGTGGTGTAGAGCTGAGTAAGAATCTTATTACCTAAAGAGAGGATCTTGGCGAGTGTGGTCTCGTCAGCACCGAAGCTGCCTTTTGGGCCATGGCGTTGATCTTTTGCTTTCGTCTTTTTTTGTAGGTGGGAAGTAGTCGGATCCGAGAGTGGGATTCAGTATGGCCCATTCCCAGTGCCCAAGCATGGCCTCCCTGCCAGGTTTTGGAAGCTCGCAGTACCACCCGCCCAATGCTTTGGACGTCATGCTTGATCCATCTCCTCCTCCTAGCTTCTAAATATATATTTGAGCACTTGCTCCAACAGAAAAAGAAGAAAGTTGGTCTGAAACTTCACCGTTCTCCGAGGCAGATGCAACGTAAAAGACTGCCACCCTACAGAAAAATAGTTCTGTTCTGCCAGCTTGGCTAACTTAGATGCTATAGTATATGCATCAGTTTTGATGCAACTAGTCTTCTTTGATGATGTCCAATTTCCATCGTCTGATTCTGTTTCCAACTATAGTGTTGGGATTGTAGCATTTAATTTTTTTCCGTTAAAGAGGCGCCATTAGCTAGCAATGGAGTTGGTGAGCGAGTATGTACAGTATTAGATGTTATCCTATACCCCTCCAATTAATCCGTGGTTAATTCAAACTTTTTAATTGCATATTTTAACATTATAAAAAAGGCGTCAATGAGGATAATTATATTTTTAATTATTTATAGTTTCAAATTGTCATAGAAGTATCATCACAAAAATTCATTTGATGTCCGTATAAATTATTGGCTGTAAGACCTAATGAGCAATTAAAGAATTATAAAGAAGAGTTACAACTTATTTTTGAAATAACAAAATTAGTATAATAATATTTAATAGATGAGTGATTTGTTTAAATTAATTGGGCTTACTTCATGTTAATTGTAAGGCCTTATAACATATTACCATTTTTAATTATTTGTCGTTGATATCATATTTTTATTTAGTGAGGTAACATAATTTTTCTTTTCGAATGCATATACTTACATATACAACATAACCGGGACGTAACAAGCTGTTGGGCACCACAAGCGGTAAGAGCTAATTATATGCTAAAATGCCCATATAATTCAGCACATATATTCTCATTTCGAACTCTCGGTGCCTATGATGCCCAACTCCTCTGCGCACCTGGAAACTCTTAGCCATTAGATTGAATTACCCATAAGTGTTGACTATTTTGATCGCAAATAATTCATTAATAACCATTTTAGACTCCGTAGAAAGTGCCCATTAGGGCTATTTAAAGCTTGATTTAACTTGATGTTCGACTCAAAAAACTCAACTCGAAGTGCAATTCAATATTAAACGAGTCAAGCCTAATCTTATACTTGCACAACTTGGATAGATTCGAAGTTCGATACTTTAAATAAGGAATAAGATTTTTAATTATATTTATCTTATATTTTTTTATATAAATATAATCAAAATATAAAATATCATTATATAACATCAAATAAATAAATTTATACATGATTAAATTATTTTTTTATAATTATATCGAACTTTAGATATTTTAACTAAAAATTAAATTTTAGAATGAATTATACGAAAAAATAATATCAATATATACGAATTAAGTTAGCTTAAACCCAATTCGAACTCACTCGAGTCGAATACTTTTTAATCGATTCGAATTCAAAATCAAATGAGTCAAACTTGAACCGAACAAAACTCAACTTGGCTCACGAGATAACGACTGTTGAGATATTCCCTCCGATGAGAAAGTGTTCAGTCACATTAAAAGTCGTGAAAACATGAAGATAAACGAAGAGGTACGACGAATTTGATGAGAATTTATGGAATACGTGAAAAGATTCATTAGTGAGGATTCCAATGCTCAAGAAGTAATGTTTGGAGTTGGCTTTTCACTTCCAAGTGGTATCCATATCTCTAGTCTATAAATATGTGATTAGAGGTATGTGTTCGGTGTGCTTTCTCTTTGGGGAAGTTCCATGGAGTGTTCTCCTTTAGGGGAGACTTGAGGGATTACAGATCTAGACAGGGTTGGTAGTGTATGTGGGAGAAGGAAGTGAAATTGTTTGTTGTGAGGTAGACAGGGTTGGTAGTGTATGTGGGAGAAGGAAGTGAAATTGTTTGTTGTGAGGTGAAGATATGACTTCGGGTTCTTCGACAAGATCAATAGTGGTTAATTTCTTTTCTTTCTCTACCTTTGTCTGTGGATTGTAATTGGGAGTAGTGTTACTCTTTTGGGTGGAGTTTTCCACATTTGGGTAGAGTTTCTACTTTTATTGGGGTGAAGTTTTTCACACTTTGGTAGAATTTTCTACATGTATTGGGTGAAGTTTTTCCACATATAACGGGGAGTGGTTTCACTCATAAGGGGAGAGTTTGGAGAAGTTTTTTATCATCTCAAGTTGAAGTGGGGTCGTAATCCAGGGTGTGAGATTAATCCATTTTTCATTTGAGGTGTATGTTAATTTTCTCAATTTATCAAGAATTATATCTTTCAGATCTTGTTATTGATCTGATTTAGGTTAGGAGCGTTTTCTCAAATTTTATTTCGATACTTGATTATAAGAGATTTATTAATCAAAGTTGATCGAGTAGGTTGGTTTCTTTTCTCTAAATTGGGAGGAAAGTTTCCATCCATTTTTATCTTGGGTGTCTCCTATTCATTTCATCGAGTAGGGGAAATATTTTCTAGCTTGTTTTCGCTGGAGTGTATATTTCCCAATAATGACCCCTGGTGCCCATTCTATATAATAACTACTCTCCCAGCTCATTCCACCTAAATCAATAATAATTGCTATATAAATACCCTTTGATGAAAATCTATGGGCAGTACTTTCCATACGTTGGGCTGGATGCGGAGATAAAAAGAGGGTCGCAGGCACCAACTTATTTCTCAATTCTCATATTGAAAATGCACAACTATATATATATATATATCTATATATTGTGAGACTAAGGACTCTAATTAATTTCTTGGTGTCAACGAACATAAAGTACACTTTGTTCGGAAACCAGATCCTTGTCTCTGGGTCCACAAGCTGTAAAATACCCCAGGTGTCGATTAGAAGATGGTTGAAGAAAAGGGGCAGGAAGAGTTTGTTAGTTTCCCAGGTTGGAATGCACTCACTTTGATTTTTATTAGTTGCAGCCGACGATCACTATATACACATGGAATGGAATTTAGCACTGCCATAGTGCCATTCCTAAAAATATATATCTCAACAAGGCATGGCCACATATCTTTCTTCCTTGTGCATCTTTTTAGTTGTTTCCAAGAATGATCTAGAAGGGTAAAATTGATTATTTTCATTAACAAAAAAGGTAATTGTCAACATGGATCGATTGTCTTTTAGATAATTGTATTATATACATGGAGTGGAATATCACTTATGAAGTGATCCAACATGTTCGCTCAGAATTGAAATGAACCATCACTAAGATAAATACCTCATTTCATTTGCCAATGGTTAATTATTTATATTTGACTTTTTCCATATAGTTAAAGTAATAAACATACGAGATGCTGAGACATACATGTTCTTATACATTGCCATTAGCTGATATGGGAATATCCACACATTAGCTAATAGTCTAACATTAAGCAATCTCTAATATACCACAATTTATAACATTAGCTAATGAATCATGTAACTTTTAGCGCCAAAGTAGCAAGTATTATCTAGGGTTATAAGCTCACAACTGAGGTATACTCAGATTGAATTAAATGTAGTCAATTCTACCATGGAGGTAAGTATTCTCTACAATCAATAAACATATAATCGTAATCAAACATTTAAGAATGTATCAAAATCTAAGGCATTTATGATTTTTTAACTGCAAAGAAAAATACAGTATGGTTTACTGTAAATAATGAAATATTCTTTCTATTGTAAGTACTTAATATTAGGAGTTTATTTCACCAAATCTTGTGTATATTTTCTATTAAGAGATAGACATGAAATAAAAACCCTAATTTGAAAAAAGGATTTTTATGTTTTTTTATGAATAAGACCTTCCTTTACAAGAACTGACATGTGTTTAATTCAAAAAAATTAGACTTTCTCTCGCGGTGCTCTCTAGGATTTGGGATTTAGGTTGTGAATTGAAATCTTCGCCATCCGTAAAAAAATTCAACTTGTGAAAATATCTTTGATCTAATTCTGTTGCGAGGTACATATTTATTTAAATTTTATTTAGTTTTCACTTTCAAATATATATAACTCACTTTAATGATCACATGTTTGTTATTTTGTATACTAGTTAGGTTTTTTTCAAAAGAAATTTTAAAGATACATGCATGCTTTATATTATATATTGAAGAGTTAGAGCAATCATGAGATAAATAAGGTCAAATACATTAACCGCATTTAAATATAATCGTACAACCGGTAGCCTTTATTACAGGCGCCCAATCTTTTTGTTGGACACCAAAAGCCAACCCATCGAAAATTAACAGACAACCAACTTCATTATTAAAGGAAATTAAATGGCGTTAATTATATTCATAATCCGGAAATTGGATTTTTTAAATAATCGATTTAATTTATTTTTTAGAATGTGCATTAGTAAATGGAAGAGCATATAAGGCTTATAATAATATACTAATTTCAATAGCATGATTTTCTCCTTGAAAGTGGTGAGCTAATAAAACCAAAGATCGTCTTTAAAAAAAGCCTTGGAAAAAAAAGATCGTCCAAAAAAAAATCAATCATGTTCTTCTTCGTGCCAAACTAGGCAAGAAGTCATTTTACGGTTTTATTATATGATAAATATATAATGACATTGATATTTCAAAAAGAATTTTATTTTAAAGATAGTCTCTACTTGATTGAGTAGATATAACATAATAATATGATTTTTTATTATAATTTTTATTCTATTTGATTGACTTACTTTCATCAGAGCGTAACTCTTTTAATTCTTTTTTTCATTAATTAGATTGGATATACGCATGTAATTCTCTAATTTTCGTGTACATGTGAAACCCGAATCATACATTGATGGGACTCGTGTGTCTAATGTAGTTTGTGATGCACAAAATCATATATTATCTTTCAGTATGCTTTAAGAAAATGATAAGCAATCAATTTAATGATAAAGGTGTTTGAAGATGTCATGCAGCCCCCTATCCACATGTACGCATTGGGGAAAGAGTAAAAGCCCAGTAGCCCAATTTGTAGAGGCAGCTCGTTTGAGGCAGAAGTTCATATTGGGCTCCGCCTCCTGAGTGGGCTTATCTTAGCGAGAAACCTGACTGATCTTGATCATGCATCCAGGAAACACTGGGATGATATATTTTATTAGGAGTAATGTTATATGTACCATCAAAAAATTTCTAGCATTTTCTAACCTTAACTTTACTTGCCTCATTAAATTAGACACCTGGATCTTGTTTATATGACAACTTTTTTGGGCCAATTAAAATCAAAGTGCGGAAAATTTTGATACTGCACAAAAGATTTCCCTTTTATTTAGCCTCTAGTTTTGGATGATTACAAGCGTTTACACAGGAAAAATTTCCTAGATTGGGTATTATATTTAGCTATATGATTATAAAGACATCCCATATTAATCTTTTTTTCATAGAAAAAAAAAACTTGGTGTAAAATTCGTGACTCGAGTTAGGTTTTACTTTAGTGAACTGATCGGTTCAACCGTTACTTCGAATCAAGTAAGTTTCAAAATATGTGCACTAAGTAAATGCCAACCTTGTGTTATAAGAAATGAGGGGTGTTCTTAAATATATAATGATAACGTTAGAAAAATTAAAATAAATGATTTATTAGAGTATACGACACTATGATAGTTTTTTTATGTATTTGAATATAGAATTATTTTTAAGCCGAATAACGTATTAGGATGCGTTAGATAGCAGTTAGGGTAGGTTATTAGTTATAAAACATGTCATTTTTATGTTATTGAGTGTAATATATTTTATGGTATTTTCCCATATTTTTTGAATTTTTTAAAGAATTTATTAAGTGTTAGTTATTATTTTTAACTTGAGTTGGAGTCTAGTCAACTTTTATTTATGAAATTGCCACCGACCAATTCGAAACCCCCGCCCCAACATTTTCCTTCTCTCGCCCCAATCGTTGACGCCACCACCTCCAGCCGCCTCGCTGCCACTGATCAATGCTTCGTCCGATCGTTGCCGAGTCGTCCCCCACCTTCTCGGCCGTCTCCCGACCTCTTCGACACGAAGAAATCACTTGTTCACACCGCATTCCTGACACCGATTATGCTGCCAACCGATCCGCTCTACCGTCGCCATGTCGCCGTTACCATCCCATCAACCTAGACAATCTTTTCCCCGTCATGTGCCACCGCCAAGATAGGCCCAATGCTCTATCGGGCAAGCCCTGCCTTGGGCGTCATTGACCAACACACGGCCGCCGCCGTCAACCGTCACCTTTCCCATCGCCCTCGTCCTTGCATGTACATTGGGAAAGTTGACTTGCACGTACCATGAGCGGGTGCATATATCAGTCAAAGCAGACTCTAGATTGGTGAGCGGGTCATTACATTCCCTAGGGATTGTGACAACTCCACATTTTGAGTTCCTCAAATTAAAGAAGTGTGGACGATTATGGGTATTGCAATGTAGCGTATGTCTAGACGTGTGGGTTCAAAGGGTATTGAAGGTACCTATATAAGAGTACTCGCCCTCAGTACTCAGGGTAAGGAGTTATACGAAGGATGTAGAGGGCTTTATTATAGTGGATTTCTGGAGAGTGGGATAGTATGAAAATGTTGCGAGAGGCATATGACCAGTTAGAATGGGATGCTGTTCAAGCCAAGTCTTACGGCTCTTGATTAGTGCCCTTATGAGTGATTCTAATACAGAAGAATATATAATTGATTTTATTTAACATGAGAGTCATCTCTCATCTGTTAGTTTAATTATTTAGTTATTTCTGGACCAATAATACTTGTTACTGACTTTTTCGTATTATATATCTAGGTGAGGACCTAAATAACTGGGCACTATCGGGACCACGAAGGAGATGCAATGCAGTATGCACACATGTACCTGCCGAGATTGAATGAGAATGTGATGTGATGAACTATTATAAATTGTTGTAGATAAAATGCTATAATGTCTTATTGTAGAAAATGTTTGTGTGAATAATGAAATGATTTGTGTGTGATGGTCATTATGAACAGAATTGAGCAGGATGAACAAATGGGGGTCAAGCCCTGATTCAGAAAGATAAAATTTATTATGATGTAATTGTTTTGTAAAAAATACTATGTTTTGGCTATGTTTTTATCGTTACATATATACATTGTTTGTTGTTGACAGGGTGGTCCCTATTGCACTTTTAGGGGAGATTCTGTCCATTTTGTTTTAAAAATTGTTACTTTTCGAATCTTAGCAGGTTTGTTTTATCTTGAGTATGGATTGCATATCATATCACCATCTTAAAACGCCGAGGGTAGATCCCAATTGGGTTGACCAAATTAAGTAGATTAGTGAACGGTTAAATCACCAGTAGCATTTCCGGTTCGGTTCGCGAGTGAGCTAGATTGGGGTGTTACAGTTTTGGTATCAGAGCTAACTCTTGGTTGATTAAGATGGTAGATGCTATTACAGGTTACAAGTCTACTCTAAGTTGTGCTGGCAGGTATATTTTTGTTTTATTGTTGTTGTTTGAATATTTTCTTACCAATCGGTTGTGTCACAGTGTGTTCAGGTTAGAGCAATGAATACTAGTAGAATGGTAACATAGATTTGCTGGGCACAAATTAGGGCCATCCCCTCCATTGCCTAGACAAGATAGTCACAGCCATGGTCACAGTGACACAACATCTAGCCAACTGAGGACTACCATGCCACTAGGAGAGTCCAGTGTGCGAGCCGCAATTGGTTGATGCAATAAGAGTCGTCGCCATGACAATCATCGCAGTGGTAGTAGTCAATAGGAGAGAGATGTAGTTATTGTCAAGTTGGTTGAGGCACAAATGCAGATGAAGTAGGACCAAGAAAAATTTAGGATAGAGCTTAGATAGATAGCCCTCTTAGTGGCCAGAGTTGAGAAGAGGCCAGCAATGGATGATGAGGCATGAGGAGAGCCAGCATTTCCCTTGGGCCCTCCGCCGTCACCTCCTCTTCTACCACTTCATCAAAGGACTACCCCAATAATGGTTCTTATATTTGCCCCATTTTAGGCAAGAATGGGCCTAGATGTCAGTGGACCCGTTGTAGTAGGTAGCGGGCAGACTACAGGTGAAAGTGGAGCTGCAGAAATTAACAGTGTGCTAGCAGGTACAAGACTACATTTTCACAGTATGAGTCAGGAGAAGGATCTAATAGATCTACAGAGGCAAGGAACCTGAAACTGTGGTAGTATGAGAAGTTTGTGAAAAATGGTGGACGACCATTCATTAGAGAGATGGATGGAGAGGAAGCCTTCTTGCGGATCTCATCAGCTATCGGTGTATTCAGAAGCATGGATTAACTAGGAACATTCAAAGATGAAGTCAAGATATGGTGGGATTCGGTGAAGAATTCCACATTTGCCCACTAACTACCTCAGGACATCAACTAGGAAGAATTCAGGGCAGAATTTGATAGGAAGTATTTTTTGCTAAATGTTAGGAAGAGAAAGGAATGGAAATTTTAGATACTGAAGTAGGGTCCCATGACAATGGTGTGGTATGATTCAGAGCACTTGAAAAGTTTGCACCATATTTAATTCCAACTAAAAGAAGGAGAATTGAAGGTTTTTACGAAGGTCTCCATCTTGAGATCCAAATGGCCTATTTGGATAGGAAGTTTGCCACTTTTGGCAATATGGTGAGACTTGCAAGTGAGGCAGAACAAGTTATAGCTACTCAACCTCGCCGAGATTTTGATTAAAGGCAGCAACATCTAAGGCTATATCAGCCAGATGAAGGAGCACACCAAAGATGACAAATAGATGCTCTTGTTTCTATGAGGGCTATGGATGGCCAGATCTAGGACAACAAACCACCTCCCTGCTAGATTTACAGACATCATCATGGAGGTGAGTGCAAAGCAGGCACTAAAGCATGCTACAGTTGCAATCAGCCAGGCATAGAGCCGTAGCCTATCCAACTAGCCAGTACCTGAAGTTGACACTTCCAGCACCTCCACAGAGACTTACACTTCCAGCTCCACACCATCCGCAATAGCAGAGAGGCCAACAAGGCCAAGGTCCAGACCAGAGAGGTGAAGATCCACAGTCATCAAGACAATAGCAGAGGGGACAGAATTAGAGAGGTTTTATGGTTGTAGGACAGGCCAAACACCAAAGAGGTAGGCAAAAGGCACCGCCAGCTCAAGATCAGAGGGATTAGACACAGGCAGTACTAGCAATAGTACTGACTACCTCAGCACAACAGCAACCAATCAAGATGTATGCAGCCACAATGGCAAAAGCACTAGAGGACATGACAGTTGTGTTAGGTACACTTCTCATAGGCTTTGCACCAGCATGAGTTTTATTCGATTATGGTTGCATACATTCCTTTTTTCATACACACACACAATTAGAATTGGAGGTAAGATAGAAGAATTAGGACATTCACTATTAGTGCTCACTCATGCCGGTAATGTTATAGCTACACACAAGTGGGTGAGTAATGTCCCTATTGAGATTCAACAATGATAGCTTGCATTTGATTTTATATTGTTCAAGCTACAAGAATTTGATGTGATATTCGGAATGAACTGGATGTCCAAGTAAAGAGCCATGATAGATTGCCGAAGAAAGACAGTGACTTTCTGCCACGAAAGGCATCATTTTTTCTTCCACGATCAAGGCAGAGATAGAGAATGAGAATGAGTATCTTATCAAAATGCAGTGAGACAACTAGCCTGAGGCAGTGAACTGATAATGGCAACATTAGTACTGGCTGATCAGAGTAGTTTAGTGGATAGACTGAACATTGAACAGATTCCAGTGGTCAAAGAATTTATTGATGTCTTTCCAGATAAGATTATTGGATTACCGCCAAAAAGTGAAGTAGATCTCTCCATTAAGTCGATGCCAAGCACAACACCTATTTCTAGAGATCCGTATAGAATGACACCTCTTAAGTTAAAGGAACTCAAGGATCAGTTACAGACATTGTTAGATCAAAGGTTCATCAAACTAAATGTCTCTCCATGGGGTGCACTAATGCTATTTGTGAGAAAGAAGGATGAAAGCATGCATTTATGCATCGATTACAAGATTCTAAACCATGCAACTATTAAGAATAGATACTCTCTTCTTTGCATTGATGATCTATTCGACCAGTTGAGCTCAGCAGTCATCTTCTCGAAGATCGATTTGAGGTTAGAATACTACCAGTTGAAGATTGGAGTAGAAGACATCCCAAACACTACATCAAGACCAGATATGGCCACTACGACTAATTGGTCACGCCTTTTGGGTTGACCAATGCTCCAGTAGCATTCATAGACTTTATGAACAGTGTTCAGTCCATATTTAGATTAGATTGTAATCGTCTTTGTGGACGATATATTAATATACTATCTATCTGAAGAAGCACGTGAACATCTTTGAATAGTGTTGCACACACTAACGGAGCACAAATTATATGGGAAGTTTTCGAACTGCAATTTTTGGCTCTCTGAGGTGAATGTTTTGGGACATGTTGTGTCAGCAACAAGTGTTGCAATAGTTCCAACAAATATAGAGGCAATTGTACAGTGGGAATAACTGAATACACCTTTAGAGGTTTGGAGTTTCTTGGTTTAGCTGGATACTACAAACACTTCATACAAAGTTTCTCTTTCATGGAAGCTCCTCTTACATGACTGACTAGCAAGAGAATGAAGTTAGCTCAAGATAGGTAGAAAAGTTATGCCAATCAATGCAGACATGAGGTTCGTTTGACGGTAGGAGATCACGTTCTCCTAAAGGTCTATCTAACCAAAGGAAATATGAGATTTGAGACGTATGAGAAACTTAGTCCATCATTTATCTGACCATTTGACGTGATTGAGAGAATTGGACAAGTGGCTTATAGACTAGCATTGCCGCCTCATCTATCAGATGTGCATGATGCCTTCCATGTGTTATTATTGAAAGCATACATCGAGACAACTCTCACATTGTCAATTTTATAGATATAGAGCTACAATCAGACCTGACATATCTAGAAGATGTAGTTAAGATCGTGGACCACCGAGTGAAAGTTCTCAAAAGAAAAGAAGTTCCTCTAGTACGACTGCAATGGACTCGACGAGGAGTTGAAAAATCTACATGGAAACGTGAAGATGAGATGAAAAAGATATACCCAGAGATATTCCAACAACCAGCTTCATGACCAGGTACTCTAGTTGAGATTTAGTTTTTCAGATTATTGATGAGTTTGAAATCTCCTTGGGTAAAATTTCAAGGACAAAATTTTTAGAGGGAAGGTTGTAAAACCAGTGACTCGAGTCAGGGTTTTACTTTAGTAAACCAGTTGGTTCAACTATGGGTTTGAGTCGAGTTACTTTTAGAGCATGTGCGCGGAACCGAGGCTGATTGTGTGTTATGAGCAATGAGGGTCAATTGTACCTGAATATATGATGATAACGTCAGAAAAATGAAAGAAATGAGTTATCAGAGTATACAATAATATCACATTTATTTTTTTATGTATTTTAGCGTAGAATTATTTTTGAGCCAAATAACGCATTAGGACACATTAGATAGCAGTTTGAGTGGGTTATTAGTTATAGAACATGTCATTTTGATGTTATTTAGTGTATTATATTATATATTATTTTTCCATATTTTTTGGATTCTTTAGAATTTATTAGGAGTTCTTATTATTGACTCGAGTTGAAGATGAATCAAGTTTTATTTACAAAATTGCCAACGACTTATTCGAACCCCCCTCCCCGATGTTTTCCTTCTCTCACCCCGATCGCCAACACCTCATCGTTGCCAACACTGTGTCCAGCCACAGTCGATCAACACTACTGACCTCTGCCGGATCGCAGCCGAGTTGTCCCCTGCCTTCAGGCCATCTCCCAACCTCTACAACATGAAGAAGTCACACATTTGCACCACTCACCTAACTCCGATTTTGCCACCAGCTATGCCGC
>JAURVB010009377.1:0-76725 GCA_033002965.1 Piper betle
CTGAGAAACCTCAAGTAGCTCTAGGAGGGTTGTGCTGTGATCGAGCAGCCTGACCAAACGTAGCGAGCAAACTGGTGGGCGTGTCAGCATAGCTAGGTTGGGCATGACCGAGGTGCCGAGCTCTACCGAGAGAGTTACCGAGCATTGCTGATCAGCGTGGCCGAGCAGCATGAGTGGGATACCAAGTAGCGTGACCGAAGCATGTACCGAGCGGGATACTGGTACTTGGTGTCGGCATGGTCTGTGCAACGGATGCGGGCATGAGCGAGCGGGTGAGCGAGCGGTGTGATCGATATCCAGGTCGGTAGTGGGCGCATGATCAGTAGTGGTGCGCGGGTGTGCACGCTAGCTCGTGTTGACCCAAATATCGGCACGACCGAGAGGTGGCTAGCGGCACCAGGGTCCAATGGTAGCGGTTTCCAGCATGTGCAGCGATGCATGCAGGAGTTGTTCTGAGGTTGATCTGAGGGTCGTGGTTTGGACATGGTCGAGCCAGGGGTGAGCCATTGTCCAGCGGTGCAGCCAAAAGTCTGGTACGAGTTTGTTGCTTGGGAAGATATGGTATCTTGGGAAGATCACATATCTTATCAACATGGTCGAGCCAGGGTTTGCAACTGAATTCTGGATAGATTAGAGAAGTGTGGGATGTGTCAATCTGTTCTAGAGAATATCTTCTGTGGGAGAGGATATGCATGGAGGTTCTACATAAGGAGAATGGCCAGAAAGTTGGAAAAGAGAGGAAAAGAGACCAGCAACGAGAGATCTCATTGAACGGAGGCCATTAAGGGTTGCTGAAGAGTTGGTGCAGAGATAGATGCCAATTGGGTGACGACGTGAGATTATTGAGAGAGAAGGAGACGGGTGGAGCTGCTGCAGCTAGTGCTTTGCATAAAGACTGGAATTCCATTACTGAAGTCGGCCGGAATCAAGTTAGGCATCATGGTGAGGGTTGCTGTGCGCGAGTGATCTTGTAATTGAGTCCCGTGTGAGGTTAGGTAGCATTGGGGCGAGGCGTGTGGGGCTGTCCACAACTCCGAGCAAGTGGTTGAGGTTAGGTAGAGTACATATAATCCTTGTATTGAATTGATAATATAAGGTTGGGATTTGTCCCGTATCTGTGGTCTTGCTTGTTGGTTGTCGTTTGTAGGTGGGGAGTTTTTGTACGAGGTCCGAGGTCTGAACTTACAAGCCAGCGTTGTGGTAATGTTGTTGCTGAGACGAGCAAGGGGTAGATGGCACGCCTTAATACTGGTAAGCGTATTTGGGGATTAGGCAGTTGCTGCGGTAGCAATTGTTTGGCTCTCGAAACAGTGACTGAAAGTGTTGTATCGGTGTTTGCGGTGAACACGGGTGATTGAGCGAGAGGCTGAGTGGAGCGATATTGAGGAAGTGTTTTACTGGTAGGGTGTGCTGGTAAACCTCGGTGTGTTGAAGTTACCGAACACAGTGATAGTGTTTGGGACATTGGCTTCAGGTAGGGGGACTACATTGCGTAACGAGGTTGAAGGGCTAGTATTTCTGGGAGGAATACGCCACACAGGGGGTGTTCTAGGGCGAAAAATTTAGTCCTAGGAACATGACTATGAATCCATGCTCAGATTTGCACCATTTAAATCCTTCAACCGTGAAACCAAGGCCATCTTGGTCGATGAATGAGTTAGCGGCAGATGCCGGAGAAATCAAGAGCAGCATCAAAATAGGCTCCAGCATGGTTATTTCCAATGAGTTTGCTTCTTCAATTTGTGGGTGTTCAATCTTATAATTAGAGTCCACTCTAAGTCTTTATGAAATTGGAAGAAAATTTTTGTGTTGTATAGCAAGTATTGCATTAGGAAAATCAAACGTTGTCCGTTAAAAAAGAAAAATCAAATGTTAATAATACCAGTTTAACAATTTACGTGGCATTGTGTCCTTGTTACATGTAGAACATGAAGTTACATAAATAATTAGAAAGAGAGAGAGAGAGAGACAGAGAGAGAGAGAGAGTGAAATAGTTCAACGTATAAAAAATGTGAAGGCTAAGTTGCTAAAAGCTCTAAGAAGGTTGGCGTTTGTTTACATTGAAAAACCAAATCATGAACCCTTATTGTGTCATAATAATCATGATTAATAAATTTAAATTCTTATAGATAAATTAGATAGATATTCTTAGACCAACGGCATCCTACCTAGTAAATATAAATATACTATTCAAAAAGCTCCATTTTAAAAATGTATTATTTTAAAACAAGTTGTTTGCCATTTTTTTCAACCACGCATTTTGCAAGATTAATATATGCATTTGTTTCCCATTTTTTCACCCATCACCATTAAATAGCTATCGTTTTGAAGTATGGCCCGCTTAAAATTTGGAACAAAAATTTGGAAAATGGCAACTTTTCGAAAACTATGCAATTTCCTATAATGTTTCATTATTTTGCAGGATTTGTTTTTCAAAATTTAATTGGTAGTCATTATGCATTTTTCTATGATATTTCTTTTTCTTGCCGGATTTTTTCATAATTTTATTGGTGGCCATGATCGAATTTTAATAATCTTACATTAATTCGACTTGACTTATTAATTAGTTGGTAGAATTAGGAGTCTTCCATGATCTGCAATTGAAGAACAATTAATGAGTTGATAATTTTTAACAATGCTAATCAAATTGGAAATTGAAGTTATAAAGTAGTAAATTCAGTTATTCAACTCGGAAACGACTTAATTTTGGCGCCAGACTCGACTTGCCAAATCGTTAGTTCGTACCCAGCTTTAATACCGCACCCAAGTTGTGCATAGAATCTTCCTCTTTGTGTTCTACTACCGTACCATCTTTAATAGCCTACAATGCCGGCCGTCCAACTTGATTTTATCTATATATTCATTGACAAATCCATGAGCTTGGTGTTCGATCATGAGCTTGAGTTGAAGGTGAAGCAACTGATGAGAGCTATGCTTGAACCCATCTTGATGCATCTGATCTTGATTTCTTCAACATCTGCTGCTAGTTCATTTGTCGACCAAGACGGCCATGGTTTCAAGTTTGAAGGATTTCATGGTGCAAATCTGAGCATGGACGGCATGGCCGAGGTCACCTCCGATGGCCTCCTTCGTCTCACCAACACCACCTCTCAGAACCAGATAGGTCACGCCTTCTTCTCCACTCCCTTCCCCTTGCTCGCCACCTCCGGCGATGGCAACAGCTTCTCCACCATGTTTGCTATCGCACTTGTTCCTCTCTCACCCAGATTTAGCGGCAATGGTATTGCCTTCGTCATCTCCTCCACCGATAAGCTCGTCGGAGCTCAGCCTGGTGGGTACCTCGGCCTCATGAACTCCACCACCATGGGCAACTCCTCCAATCATATCGTGGCCGTGGAGTTCGACACTGTCCAGAACGTTGAATTCGGAGATGTCGACAACAACCATGTAGGAATCGATGTCAACAGTCTTGTGTCTAACTCATCTGCTCCAGCAGCTTACTATAGCAACGAAGATGGCAGGTTAGTGAACCTGAGCTTGTCAACAGGGGAGCCATTGCTTGTGTGGGTTGATTACAATGGTACCCAGAAACAGCTCAACGTGACCATCTCTCCAATTGATGTCCCCAAACCAAGTAGGCCACTCCTCATCTCTTCCAATCTCGACCTCTCTTCCCTCTTCTTGAACAACATGTACGTTGGGTTTTCGGCGGCAACAAACGCCATGCTCACTTCACACTACGTTCTGGGCTGGAGCTTTTCCTTGAACAGAGAAGCTGTGCCACTCAATCTGAGAGCTCTCCTGCTCTCCCTCGCTCTAAAGATGCACCAAAGCTATTGACCATCGGTTTGCCTGTTCTCCTTGCTGTGACGTTCCTCGGAGTTGTTATCGGTGTTGTTTTGTTTGTGATAAAGAAGATCAAGTATGCAGAGGTGATTGAAGACTGGGAGATTGAGTATGGTCCCCAAAGGTTCTCTTACAAGGACCTGCACAAGGCCACACAGCGGGTTCAAGGAGAAGAACTTGTTGGGTCAGGGAGGGTTTGGCAAGGTCTACAAGGCCACCATGCCCATGACCAATGCCTTGGTTGCGGTGAAGAGAATCTCCCACAACTCTGATCAGGGTATGAGGGAGTTCGTAGCAGAGATTGCTAGCATTGGCCGCATCCGCCACCCCGGCCTGGTCCGTCTACAAGGCTACTGCCGGCGCAAGAAAGAGCTCCTCCTCGTCTACGATCTCATGGTCAATGGCAGCTTGGACAAGTACCTGTACAGCGATGCCAACGCCCCACCTCTCATTTGGAGCCACAGATTCCGAATCCTCAAACAAGTAGCTTCCGGGCTGCTCTTCTTGCACGAGCAATGGAATCAAGTGGTGCTGCATAGAGACATTAAACCAAGCAACGTTTTATTAGACCGCAAATTCAATGGTAAGCTAGGCGATTTCGGGTTGTCAAGGTTGTATGATCGTGGATCAGACCCACAAACAACTCGACTCGTGGGCACCATTGGGTACATTGCTCCGGAGCTCCACAGGACGGGGAAGATGAGCAGGGCCACAGATGTGTACGCGTTTGGTATATTCATGCTCGAAGTTGCATGCGGGAGAAGGCCAATGGAACCTAATGAGACATCGGATAGGGTCTTTCTGGCAGATTGGGTGATGGAATGCTTGGGCAATGGGAGAATTGTTGATGCAGCGGATTATAGGCTGAGAAGAGATTTTGTGAGGGAAGAAATGGAGCTGGTGTTGAAGCTTGGGCTGGTGTGCTCCCAAAACTCTGCTTCGGATAGGCCGAGCATGGGGAAGGTGGTGCAGTTTTTGAACGGGGAACGTCCTTTGTCGGAGGTGTCCATTGACGGTCATATTGATCAGTTGCGGAGTCGTGAGATGCGCAAAGTTAGTGATGGATTGCCTGCATCGTTTACTTCATTCGAGACTGTTTCAATCTTGTTTAGCGGTCGTTGATGTGCCTTCCTTGTAAATTGTTTGAATCTTGAAACTTTAGACTTTGTCAAACGGTTATAATTCTCAAATACGCTCTTGACATAAATACGAATCTCAAATAGTTCCTGAAATGTTCCAAGTTAATCCCCATTAATTCTCTCTTCCTCTTCCTCTATTTCCCTTTTTATTACTCAACATTTTCTCCGATGCCCTCTTTATCTCTGCCTCCTGAATAGATTTCATCGTCATCATAACCAAATATGTTTTCTAATATGAGTTAGTTACGTCATTTACAAAGCATTAAAGCACTATAGTGTTCATCATATGTGAACATCATCCTTGTGCTACTTATTTACTAGTCATTGAAATATGGGTATCTGAGCGTCAAATCTTTCTATGTGTCCAGCGAGCTCCCAACCATAATTTCATTGCTGTGATTAAATCGAGAACTGGTTCTGGCTCCTCCCAGTGAGGACGCCCCATCGTTGATCCTACCCAAGCATCAACGAACAACGCACATACATGTCGCGTCGTCATCGGCGTCCCTATGGGGAGGAGTAAAATGGTTTTCTTAAATCTATAGGTCCTAGAAGATGAGACAATTAATGACGAAGCTGCAAAGTCGGGTAAGTAATAAACAGTCCAAACGTACTAAGTTCGCATGAATAAATGTGAGAGCGATGTCATCCCTTAACCTCGAGTCTTTGCCGTTTCAAATTGAAGAGATGAAACCAAAATTGCATATAGATTGGCCACCATGCGTCAATAAGATCACTTAGTCAAACCGAATTTGCGTTTGGGTGTCGGAATTTCAAACCGGAGTGAAACCAAACTTTATCTCAACAAATCTATCTATTCAAATCAAACCGAACAGAGATTAGTTCGCTTTTTATGAGTTTAGAGCCAAATTTTACAAGCTTGAGCTTTGAGTCCTTCCAACGTCCATCGTATAGGATGGAAACAAATTCAAGAGAAGGAGAAGAGGCAAGCAAACAATTCACACCTCCTTGTGATGCACTAATCGAACTGGACGCCCCCATCTTGAAATCATCCAAGCAAATCTCCGGCAAATGGCATTCCCCATTCAAATACTGCACAACCAACCCCATACTTGGCCAAATAGATGCAGTGTTATGAGAACACAGCAATCCAAGCTTCAAGAATCAAGACCAACTCCATCTCCTCCCGTACAGACTCCCATCCCAACTTCCAATCCGATGCATCTGTTACCATCCCCGTCCAAGGCATTCCATAACCCAGTCTACAATGTACACATTCTCCGCGCTCCCACATGCAACTTCGAGCATGAAGACAACCAACTATGTACATATTGATATGAAATATGCTCAAAGGCTTACTTTCACTCTATTGTAATCAAGTATTTACACAGGACTATGATATGTAACCTGATAATGTTCTTGAGAACCTATTAGTACAGTTGATAGATAATTACAACATAATTGATAAGCAATTAATCAATCTTATCTATATCCTTAATATCCTCCCTCAAACTGAGCATTCAAAAGATGAAATGCCCAGTTTGGTTAGAAACTTGATAAAATAGGTAGCAATAAGAGCCTTTGTAAAGATGTCAGCCACCTGTTATTTTGAAGAAATATATCGTGTCTCAAGAGCTTTTAGTGCTACTTGCTCCCTTACATAGTGGAAATCAATTGCAACATGTTTAGTGCGAGCATGGAAGACGGGATACACAGTTAGATGCAAAGCACTAATGTTGTCGCAATATAAAATAGGAACTTGTTTAACTGCTAAATGCAAATCTTTCAACAAATATCTTATCCATGTCATCTCTGCTGCAGTTGTGGCCGTTGCTCTATATTCTGCTTCAGTGCTTGAGCGAGATACAGAAATTTGTTTCTTGGCACTCCAAGAGATACAATTTACTCCCAAGAATGTACAAAAACCAGTAGTTGACCTCCTCATTTCTTTGTAGCCAGCCCAGTCAGAATCTAAATAGGCAGTAAGTGAAAAAAGAATTTGCATATATATGTTGTCCATAATGCAAATTGCCCTTCAAGTATCTCAATATCCTTTTTACCAACTGAAAATGATGTTCATGAGGAGCATACATACACTGGCATACAGTGTGCCAAATCAGGTCTTGTAAAATTCAGGTACTGTAAAGAACCAACAGTAGTTCTATTCTTTGTAGTAGATTGCAATGGTTTAGAAGTGATTGCAGTCACATCTTTGTTTACCATTGAACTACTCAGAGGCTTCCAATTTTCCATCCCCATTTTTAAAAGCAGTTGCTTTGCATATCTCTCTTTAGATAAGAACAACCTTGTAGGAGTAGGTTTCACTTGAATTCCCAAGAAATAATGAACAGTACCTAAATCCCTCATGGCAAATTCTAACTTTAGCTGACCAATGAAAGTCAATAATTCTAACTTTGATCCGGTGATGAGCATATCATCAACATACAAGAGAAGGATGACAAAATCACCCCCATCATTTAAAACAAACAATGAGGAGTTAGCTTTGCTTGAGACAAAGTCTTTACATAATAGAAAGCTGTTGAATCCATCATACTAGGCTTGTGGAGCTTGTTTCAGCCCATATAGTGCCTTATTGAGCTTACACACATGATAAGGATGCTGCTTATGTTTGAACCCTGGTGGTTGAGCAACATAAACTGTCTCTTTCAACACCCCGTTCAGAAATGCATTTTTAACATCTAATTGATGAACTGCCCAATTATTTACAGACAATACAATTCTCACAATAGCTGGTTTGATTACAGGAGAGAATGTCTCTGAAAAATCAACATCTTGTTGCTGATTGTATCCTTTTGCTACGAGTCTTGCTTTCAACTTGTCAAGAGTTCCATCAGCATGACATTTCACTTTAAAAATCCACTTTGTTCCAATTATATTCATATTAGATGATCTTGGTACTAGACACCAGGTATCATTATTGTCAAGAGCTTCCAACTCTTCTTTAATTGCATTTTGCCGGCCAATATGTGATAGAGCTTCCTTCACAGTTCTTGGTTCTGAAATTTTAGAATTAGAGACTGTAGTGGCCAAGGTGTATTTAGGATTTGGTTTATAAATTCCTTGTTTAGCTCTTGTGATCATGGGATGAACTTTTATAGGTTCAAGTGGAGGGTGGTAATGGAAGTGGTAAAATAGAGGTTCTAAAAACCATGATTTTTATTACAAGACTCGAACTTAAATATTATGAAATAAATATCGATGAACTGATATGGTTGGTTATCAAGTCGACCGGTCATGGTTCGACTGAAGGTCACCCAGAAAATACCTATTCGTGAATGGATGATGGGGTGTGAGATTTTAATGAAGGGGCTCGTTGAACCTAGGAAATGCCTATGGATGATGGGATATGAGAATTTAATGGATGGAATGGTTGAAGTGTATATATATGCAGGAGAAGGGGATCGTTGAGGTGGGGGGGGGGGGGGAAACTTTTTCCTAGCCATCAAATTCTTCTTGCCTCCTCTCCATCCCAGGCGACCTCCCCATTTCTGTGTGAGTATTTCGTCCCTCATCTTATTTGTTTCCATTAGGAGTCTTGCATGCAAGGTTTGTTGGAGACGCCCTGCTAAGTTGCTAGATCCCTAGCGTCTTATGCATGGGGTTCTTGTCGACTGCTTAGTATGAACTGCTGCAAGTCTTTGGGGTCGGGTGTTTGTTTTGTTGTGGGTGTGCTGCTTTGCTTCATCCTTCGATTGGCAAGAATTGTTGGGATTCTTTGAATTACTTAGTTGTTTTGTTGATGGACATGTCAGAATGGACCTGACAGCAAATAATGGATATGTCAGAATGGACCTGACAGCAAATAATGGATATGTCAGAATGGACCTGACAGCAAATAATGGATATGTCAGAATGGACCTGACAGCAAATAATGGATATGTCAGAATAGACCTGACAGCCAATAATGTACATGTCAGAATGGACTTGACAGCCAATAATGGACATGTCAGAATGGACCTAACAGCCAATAATGGACATGTCAGAATGGACCTGACAGCCAATAATGACTAATCTCAATATGACTTGGGAGACCACCTAATCTCAGAATGAACTGGAAGACAAACTTGTAATCTCAAAATGACCTGAGAGCCTATAGGTGTCATGGTGTCATAACTATAGAGGTATGGGTGCCATACATATAGGGGTATGGATGTCATACCTATAGAAGTATGGATTGGGTTAGCTAAAGAAGTATGTGTTGGGTTAGCTAAAAGAGGTATAGGTTGGGTTACCTTCAAACCTAAAAACTTCGGGTTTAACCCTAAAGTGATCGGATCCACCTCGGGAAAGGTTATCAAACACATAAAAGACACGAGAGGGACAAGGTCCTAACATATAACTATATATGATTAAATTGGACCAAACATTAACAATAAAAAAAAATTGGGCTACGACCATACCGAGTGCAATGGAGGCTAGGGCTGAACAACTCATACATACCTAGATACCATACATAAATACACGGCAAAATAGCTGATTAAGCAATTCAATCCGGTTTACGACCAAACTGATATTAAATCCATCGGGCAAAAAACCCGGGTTTTACGATTATCATGTTAGCCCATACACCAACACTTATAGGTATGCATATGTGTGTTTTTCTGTATGATCCTACTAGAACGAGCATGTTACCGTCGATTATATTTTGGTACATGTTTATGATTCTAAATGACACGAGCATGTTATTATCGACTAGATTCTAGTACATGTATATCTTTATTATGATACAGGCATGTTACCGTCGACCAGTTATGGTACATATATATGTTTATGTATGATATGGGTATATTATCATCAACTAGATTTTGGTACATGTATATCTTTATTACGATATGGGTATGTTACCATTGACTAGATTCCGGTACATGTATATCTTTATTATGAGTCAGACATGATACCATCAACTAGATTCTGATATATATATATATATATATATATATATATATATATATATATATATATAAGTATCATATGGGCATGTTACTGTCGACTAGATTCAGGTACATTTATATACTAAAATATCATGTAAACATGTTACCTTATACTATATTTCGGTACATGCATATGTTTATGCACGTTGTATACTCGGTTGAGTGATGTCATTGTGTGTTTTGATACAATATGTATGATTATGTATGTATTTATGATTTTAGTCAGCCGTTGAGTGGTTTCAGCCTATGCTTCTCAAAGATTATATGTTATTTCATAGAGATTTCAAAAAGATAAGATTTTTCAGTTTAACTATATTTATAATTTAATTTATAAAAAATTACGAAATTAATAATATTAAATGTGTTTACCAGCTCTTTTTTTCGTCTTTATCTCATTTTTAATTTAATTTATTAAAAAATCTATATTTAACTATATTAACAACATTTTGTAAAAATATAAAAGATTATTTTTCCGTCTTTATCATGTATGTAATTTCATTAAACAAAGTAATTCCAAAACTAACAATATTAATTAATAATATTCGAAAAATTGATTTGATTTTCCTTCTTAATTTTATTTATTATGTAATTAATTAGAGAATTATGAAAATAGTAACATTAAATATGTGTTTATCCACTCTTTTTTAAATATTTATCCCATTTCTAATTTAAATAATTAAAATTTTGGAATTTAATAATATTAATAAGATTTTGTAAAAATGCCAAAGTTAATAATAATAAATTTTAATATTAAGAAAATATAATCGGGTTTGAAAAATATAGATAAAATTTTCCATCTTAATTATGTTTCTAATTTACTTGATTAAAAATTACTATATATATATATATATATATATATATATATATATTGTAACACCTCAATTTTGGTTTACTTAAGAACCGAATCAAAAATGTTACGATCGAGTCGAGTAATATTTAAAGTTATTTTTCGGTAAGACTCGATCAATATATAAATCGAAACAACCTTCTTGGTGTCAATAGAATGGAAGACACCGTTAAATACACGTCAAAACACATCAACATAAATAAAAGTAAGGAAGTAAATAATTGCATGGAGTTTAAGTGTGTGTAGCATTTATCTGTCCTCCCACTAAAGTCGACTCAAGATTGCAAGACCTACATATATTATATTGAAAACGTCAATAACAAATGTTACTAGTCCGAAAAATAACTGATACAACTAGCAAAAGGGTATTCCCTTACCCTTGAAAAATTATGAAACTTCAAGATTGCCTCACACTTAGCAACAAGCAAACATACTTAAACAAGTGTCGGCTCGCATGCGCGGCTCATAATCATATTCATACATACAACGTTTACGCCCTCACATCTTCATATCGCCCTCTACTGTACTTGGGTGGCAAAAGGAATAGTTAAGTTAGTGCCACAAACTTCGAAAATGCACAACATTACATAGTACCCTCATATACTGCACTGCCTCAGGGTTTGAAGGAGTACTACTACGATTCGTACATATCTCTATATAGCTCACTCTCTTATTCGTGAAATCCGTAAAAAATGCGCTTACTTATATAATAGGCGTAGAGAAGAGGCTTCTATCATACATTTCTAGAGCTTTAATATGAAAATCAATAAGGATCTCATCCTTGTAGTTTTATTAAACATGCGTAGAAAACACAGCTAAATGACATGACATCGGAGGGATGCAATAAAATGCCGCCAATATTGTTCTATGTATAAAACATGATTAAACTCAACATGCAAGGAGTCAAGCAGAGAGGGAGAGTCCTACGAACTTGTAGTCTAAGCTTCAAGCGTGTCTACACATCTACGGCGAGCTCAGACTCCGAAACCTACATCAGAACCCACTACTAAGTAAAATATTAATATTTTTATATGATGCATGTTCGTAACATGTGCTCATATCATCAATACATCCTAATAAAGAAAACAATGCTAACAAACCTATAACTAATCATTTCACACGCAAATCGAAACATAATAATACTAAATAATAAATAAATAAATAAATAAATAAAATGCACACATAGATAATTAGATAAATAATATACACATAAACAACAACATAAATAATACTCTAATCATAAAATAAAAATATAATTACACTATATAAATATACAGGTAAACACGAGTAAATATCAACATATACTAGTGTTAGTAAATATATAAATAAATAAATATATAATAATTCAAATAATAAAAAAATAAACACACAAATAGTTAATACTCATTGATCATGAATATTAATAATATCATAGTCATAAAATACAATAAAACGTAAATAAATACAAATAAATAATAACATACATATAATGAACAAATAAATAAATATGTAAATAAATAAATACATATATACGATTTAGTAAACATAATAAGACTAATATTCATAAGTAAATATAATATTAATAATAACAAATAATCCAGTAAACATTCATCATATATGATAAACATATAAATAAAACTAAATAAATAAAGAAAAATGATCATAACATCCAATTATACTAAATCATGTGAATATGCATTATAACTAACAAAGAGGCTCTCGGATTACCGTAAACGGTGTAAGAACGGACGAAAACGTTCTGAAAATAAGCTGAACTGACCAAACCAAGCTGAACCAGACCGAATTGGGTTGGGTCAACATGGTTTGGGTTAAATAAACTACTGGGCTGGGCCGGCTAGGTTGATGGACATGGCACGAATATGGGCTGGTAGACTCAGGCATGACCAGGTGAATGCGAACATGGGAAGGCGGTGCCTGTCACTAGAAAATGTCGACGGCAGTGCGGCTGGGGTAGCCGGCGGTTAGGATCAACAAAAAGAAAAATTGCAGAGCTATTGGTGGTGTTGACCAGCGGAGTTTGGCCATGGGCTGGCTAGAAAACAGTAAGAAAGAGGGAAGATTGCTGCTGCATGAGGCGACGTCACCGGTGACAATCAGGGTCACGGCGATGGTGATGTTGGTCCCAAACCATAGATCTCAGCAAGGAGAAGCCATCGGGGTGGTTGGCTTCACCAAAGGACACTCACCCGCACTAGAAAATGGCCCAAACTGGTGGCGATGGAAGTGAAAACCGACCACGAAAACATCATCGCAGACAATGGCTACCCGACGTCGGTGGTGATCGTGGGTATGGACTGATATCTAGCTGCAAGGTGGCTACCATCGTACCAATTCGGTGGCCGGGGATGAGGAGGAGATTCCCTGACGACGAGCCGAAGTGGCGGCAGCGGCGTTAGGAGTGTAACTTTGAAAATGGGGGAGAAAACCTCTAAATATTATATATAAAGCTAGGGTTGAGTGGGCGACTCAGATTTTGCCACACGGCACGATCAAAGAGTCTAACAACTCAGTGGCCTAGTGGACGGAAAGCTCGAATTGAGTTTGTCCAAAGTCAAAACTGACTCGAGTTATAAAAGTTATTCTATAAGGGGGAATCAAGGTAAGAAGGCTAAATAATCCTCTAACCCTGAACTCAATCAAGTTGGGCTCACAAGGGCACAATCTAGTAATATGAAATTCATATGCTGCATGCAAATGAAATACCCAAAAATCCCAAACGGATACTAAATGCTGCATCAGCCTAGATCTAGGCCTAAAATCTTGGCTAATTAATAAAAATCACATGTATACCTCTAATATACACTGATAATTCATGCTCTACTGTATATAACTGAAACTATCATATGCATGTCGGGTACACTCAACCTCTATAGCATGCTCATATGGTCATCTGGGCCTCATACTTATATTAATAAAATTGTTTTGGCTCAAGCTCTCTTGAGTCGACTCGAGATTGCCCAAGTTGGACAAAACTTAAATCGGGTAAAACCCTAAGCCGAAACTAGGGTTTTGCATATATATATATATATATATATATATATATATATATACACACACACACACACACACACACTTTTTCATGGTTATCCCATTTCCAATTTAAATTGTAAAACCCTATCTTCGAGTAAGAGTTTTACATGCTCGTAGTTTTCATTGTACGGACCAGCCTTGAGTCGGTTCTAGCGAGCTCGAGCTAGAACAATTTCAAGAATATGAGTATGAGGCCTAGATGGCCATATGAGCATGTTATGGAGGCTAAGTATGCCTAACATGCATATGATAATTTCAGTTATGATATATTAGAGCATGAGTTATTAGTATATACATGAGGTATACAAATAGTTTTTTATGAGTTATCGAGGGTTTTAAGCCTAGATCTAGGTTGTTTTAGCATTTAGTATCTGTTTGATATTTTTAAGGTATCTCATTGTGTGCATCATAGGGATTTCAGATCACTGGATTGTGCCTCTGTAGGCCCAGCTTGATTGAGTTGAGGGTTTGAGGCTTATTTAGCCTTCTTACCTCGATTCGCGCTAATAGAGTCACTTTTAGGATTCAAGATAGTTTTGACTTTAGACAGTCTTGATCCAAGCTTTCCATCTATATATATATATATATATATATATATATATATATATATATATATATTGCATATACACATAGGTGAGCCCAACTAGGCCACGAGTTGTCGGACATTCAAATCGTGTCACGTGGCAAGATCAAAGCTATCCACGTCAGCCCTTACTTTGCCATATTGATTTATAAAAATTTCCCACAATCCTTAGCATTTCCACCATTATCGCCGCCACCAATTTAGCTTGCCGCCTGTGGGACCCTAGCCCTCCACCGGCCACCAACTCGGTACGGACGTGACCACATTCTAGCCGGCTATCCATCACTATCAGCACCATCATAGTCGCCGTCGGCGACTAAGTTTTTTTTATTACGGTTCATCTCTATCGCCACCAACCTTTTGAGCCATTTTCCAGCGCCGACGAGCCACTTTCGACCAATCCAACCACCCAAACAGGTTCATCTTGACGAGTTCTTCATTTTGAGACCACCGATGACCACCGCCACGGCCACAATTGCTGCTGGCGACATCGTCAAACCAGTCAGCGATACCGCCCTCTTTCTGGCCATTTTCCTGCCAGTCAGTGGCCAGACTCCACCGATCGTCTCCACCAGCATCTCTGCCTTGATGCCCCTTATTGATCGCGACCGGCGGCACCCCAATCGAATTGCCGTTGGCATTTTCTAGCGACTGGCACCACTGCCCTTCATTTGCCACCTGCGTTCATGTCTGTTGGTCATGCTCATGTCCATGTCCATCAGTCCAGACTAGCCCGACCGACTTAGCCCAACAGTTTATTTAACTCAAACAAAGTTGACTATGCCCAATTCGGTCTGGTTCAGCTCGATTTGATCTAGTTAAGTTTATTTTAGAACCTTTTTCGTCCGTTCTTGCAACATTTTTAGTAATTCAAGAGCCCTTACAATAGTTTAAATGCATATTCACATTTTTTACCATGTTTGGATGTTATGACTATTTTTCTCTATTTATTAATTATTTTATATATTTATTTATTTATTTATTCATGATTATTCATTTTATATTATTTGTATATTAGTTGAGTATGATGAATGATTATGTGGCTAGTTATTATTATTGATAATGTATTTATTCATAGATTTTTTGTCGTTCATGTTTATCTTCTTTTATTTAATTATTTGATTGATTATTAATTATTTCTTACTCATGTTATTATTATACGTATTTAGTCATATGTTTGTCTATTTGATATTTATATTAATAATCTTCATGGTTAATTAATATTAGTTATTTATTTATTTATTTATCTATTGATTTATTTATTTAATTATTTGTTTGTTTATTTAATTATTTATATGTTTACTGACACGAGTATATATAATATTTACCCTTATCTAGTCGTGTATTTATATAGAATAATTATATTATCATTTTATTATTAGACTATTATTTATATTCATATATTTATTATTTACTTAATTATCTATGAGTTTATTTATTTTTTTATTTATTATTATTATTATTATTATTATTATGTCTTGATTTATGTGTTGTATGTTTAGTTGTAGGTTTATTTTACATTGTTTTATTTATTAGGATATATTGATGATATGAGCACACACCATGAGTATGCATTATATAGGGACATTGGTATTTTACTTAGTAGTGGGTTTCGATCTAAGTTATGAAGTGTATTTTACTTAGCATGCATTATATAGTGTGCTAAGTCCGATATATCGATGCTCTCGGACCTTGGACCGCAAGTCCGTATGACTCTCCCTCTCTTCTTGACCCACTACGTGTCAAGTTTAACTGTGTTTTAGACGTAAGACGACATTGGTTGTATTTTATCGGATCCTTCCGATGTTGGGTTATTTAATCGTGTTTCCTGCACATGTTTAATAAACTACAAGGATGAGATCCCTTGTTAGTTTTCGAACTAAAACTCCAGAATGCATGATACAAGCCTCTTCCCTAAACCTATTATTATAAAAGTGCGTGCTTTTTAGGAATTTCATGAATAAGAGAATGAGTAGTATGAAGATATATATGACCATGCTAGTACTCTTTCAAACCCTGAGGTAGTGCGGTGTATGAGGGTACTGCATAATGCAATACATTTCTGGAATTTGTGGCACTAACCTAACTGCTCATTTTGCCACTCGAGTACTATGGTGGATAAAATATGGAAGTTGTGAGGGTTTAAGCATTGTATGTACGAATATGAACATTAGCCATGCATGCGAGCCAGCACTTGCTCAAGTATTTTTGCTTACCGCTCAATGTTGGCAATCTTGAAGTTTCATAAGTTTTCGTGGGTAATGGAATACCTATTTACCAGATTGAATTAATTATTTTTCGGACCAGTAACACTCATGACTAATATTTTTCATATAATGTATGTAGGTCTTGCAAATCCTGAGTCGACTTTGTTGGAATGACAAATAAATGTTACACATATTTGAGCTCAACGCATTTATTTTTTTCTTACTTTTACTTATATTGAATGTGTATTGACATATATTTAACAATGTTTTCCATTTTCATGACACCAAGTAGGTTGTTTCGATATATTTTATCAATCAAGTCTTACTAACGAAGAACTGTAAACATGACTCAACTCAATTCTAACATGTTTTATTCGGTTCTTAGATAAACCGAAATTGGGTTGTTACATAAACATTTAAAATTTTTCAAATTAATAAAATTAATCAAAATTTGTAAAAATCTTAAAGTTAAATTTTTTTATCCTTATTATGTTTGTAATTTTTGTAGTTAAATAATTCTGAAAATAACATTATAATTAATAGTATTTGAAAAAGACTGATTAGATTTTTCATTTTAAATATATTTATAATTTAATTAATGAAAATTGTAAAACCCGGGTTGTCCGCCTATTTTTACTGTCAATTCGGTTGTTACTTGAATTGGGTTAGTAGGCTCCAGCCCTTTTTGTCGTGGTTTGTATATGATATACTGTAAGTTGATTGGTCATAGCCTCCTTCGGCTTTCGGTATGCCTGTTTGGATGTGGCATGCCCAACTTTTTAATGTTTGTGCAATCTAATTGTATATAGATAGATGCTAGGACCGTGTACCTCGAATGTCTTTTGTGTGCTTGCCTTATGTTTGATAACCTTTCAAACCATCTTAACCCTTTTTGGGACCTGCAGTGCAATTCCTGAGGTGCTCCCGAGACAGTGTAAAGATGTTGGGTAAATTAAACTCTAGTAGTAAATTACCTTAAAATAAGTTAACGGTCTTGGATTTCATTAAAGGTTGGTCCACACCTTACGCTTTGTCTCAGTAGCACTGTGACCAATTTTGGGGCCAATTAGGCAGGATCCTAATTTTATTTGTAAATTTCAAATTTGTTAGGGTCCAGATAGCTTCAGAAACAGCTCATCCAGTGGTCCAACTTGTAAAATCTACTCAGGCTCATTTACAAAGTAAATTTAGCCTCGATCTTACTATGCTCAAGCAAAGTGTATTAGCTAACTAGGCTCACTGACCCAAGCCTATTTGGAGTCCTCTAGCCCATGAATCAACAGTTACAAAATTGGTGCGCAGCCCAGGAACAATGTTCCAACGCCTTAGGGCCAAGCTTAGTGGGCCTTGTTCCCCACTATTGGCCCTTGAGCCAACCATGGTGGAATTTTCCTATAAACCTTAGAGTGTAAGGGACAAAATATACAAATTTCAGCCCATTTGGACATTTTAAGGCCCATCCAAAACATCATCTGGTAAGCCCATTCAATTACTAGACTTAATTAAAACCAACTAAGTGAACATAAAACCAAAACCTTAATTAACTTACATAATAAGGTTTAATACTTCACTTAGGACCTAATTAAGATAATTAAGTGAAGTAAGTGTTGAGCTTGTGTGGAGGCTCTGCCTCATTTTGTCTTTCAATGCGACCCAAATCCTATTTGGTTCCATCTCTGTGCTAGGTATTCGTGGGTGAGCTCACCAACTAGAGTACGAAGCTCTACTCACCCAAGTCTGTAGGACTCTCCTTTGCTTGACTCCTTGCGCGTCGAGTTTAACAGTGTTGAGCTTGTGTGGAGGCTCTACCTTGTTTTGTCTTTTGATGTGACCCAAATCTTATTCGGTTCCATCTCTGTGCTAGGTACCGTGGGTGAGCTCACCAACTAGAGTATGAAGCTCTACTCACCCAAGTCTGTGGGACTCTCCTTTGCTTGACTCCTTGCGTGTCGAGTTTAACAGTGTTTTAGATGTAGGATGGCATCAGTAGCATCTTATCGGATCCTTTCGATGTCGGGTCATTTAGTCGTGTTCTCTACACATGTTTAATAAAACTAAAAGGATGAGACCCCTTGGTTATCAAACTGAAGCTCCAGAAATATATGATACAACCCTCTTCCCTAAACCTATTATATAAGTATGCGCATTTTTATGGATTTCACAAATAAAAGAGTGACCGGTATGGAGATATGTATGTATCGCAGTAGTACTCCTTCAAACCCTAAAGTAGTGCGGAGTATGAGGGTACAACATAACGCAACACATTTCCGGAATTTGTGACACTAACTTAACTTTTCCTTTTCCCATTTGAATACCATGGCGGGTGCAATATAGAGGATGTGAGGGCGTAAGCATTGTAAGTATGAATATGAATGTTAGCCGTGCATGCGAGTTGACACTTGTTTAAGCATGTTTGCTTACTACCCAGTGTGAGGAAATTCTGAAGTTTCGTAAGTTCCGTGGGTAATGGAATACCCATTTGCTAGCTTGTTATTTTACCTGTAGTTATTCAGACCAATAATGAAATTTATTCAATTATTGAGGTGGTTTTCTATTATATGTAGGTGAGGTTCTCTGGCGTGGCCGACCTATGTGCATGGATCAAATGGCATAGTGGCGGTGATGGGGTGGCCCTATGTTATGTTGTTTGCTTTAGACAATGTATTTTGTTGATGACTATATGATGGGCATATGCCCTAACTATGTGAACCTTGTATGATTCAGATATATGCTATGATGATTGTGCTAGCACGTTTATCTCTATATTATTATATTTTACTGTGGAGTTATAATACTTTAGGGTAAGGCTAACCATTGTGTGCAAGGTATATAAGCCCTAGAGTCTTGGAACATGATGAGGAACTAATACATGTACACAAAATGTATTTGGCTGAAGTTGTTTGTGTGTCAGAGTAACGTGGATGGAGGAGCTTACGATTCACACCACTTGAAGACCCACGTGAAGTCTGGGTATTGCAGTTTGATGCCCTGATACTCGATGATGTCACATAAGTCTTTGACGCTTTAATTATTGCTCACATAGGATATGTGGAACAGGTAACCATGACCCTTGTTTAAATACTTGCATCATCTTCATGTAACTAATAAGAAGACCTAAGCCAATCACTTGAACTAAGTAGTAACCATATGATACACACAATAACATGCAACCTCAAAGCTGTAGCAAGGGTGTGCTTCTTCTATAGTTGGGAGTAATCATCACATTTTTAAAATCACATATTCGTAGGGGTGGTTTTACCTCTATTGTGACTAGGGGTGTTCATATAGGAATCATTTTTTAAGTCTAAAATCTACCTTTGTAGTATGAACTCTGCACGCATTCTAGGAAAACCAAGCCTAGTGCCTATCTTAAGCCTCCACAGAGGGTTGAGATCCGCTTCCTTAAAGTCTATACGCGATAGCTCAACGAGTAGCTTCCAAATTATAATATCACGATTCGGTTCATCCCTTTGGGCCGAATTGGCCTGTTACAAAAATAATAATATTAAATTTGGTTTTATAAACTCTTTTTTCATCTTTATTCTATTTCTAATTTAATTAATTAAAAATTCCTTATTTAATAGTATTAATAAAAATTTGTGAGAATCTAAATGATTAAATTTTCCATCTACTAGTGGAAAAATGCCCTTTCGTCATCAAAAAGTTTGGTGGCAAGAGTCTTTGTAATCAAAATTTCCACCAAAAGTTTTAGTGATAGAAGCCTCGACATCTAACTAAATCGATGGAAGGGGGTGGGTGGTGCACATAGCCAGGCCGCGAGGTGGTGGTAGGGGGCGAGTGGCAATGGGCACTGATGGGAGGGCTGAGTGGTAGCGGCAGTGGAAGTGTTAGATGTAACGTGACGGTCTTGACAATGGCGGTGGCTGCACGACGGCGGTGGACGCATGGCGGTGATGGTGGACTGGGATGTCGGCGGTGGACGCCGGAAGTGGGGAGGGCAGCGATGGGCGGGGAGGGATAGGTTGGGCTGTGAGTATGATGGTCATGGATAGGGAGGGCGGTGGTGGATAGGGAGGACAGCAGTGGAGGCGAGGGTGACAGTGGATGCAGCCAGCCGCATGTCTAGTGGCGATGGATGGGGAGGGTGGCGGTGGACGTGGTTGGCCATGTAACACCCCAATTTGGTTCACTAGTGAACCGAACAGAAAATGATACCGATGACTGAAACGTTCGCTAATTTACTTAATTCGATCAAGCCAACCCGGATCCACCCTCGACATCTTTAGATCATGATGCAAACATTCAATGCATGGATGAGAAGTTTACTCTCTAACGTTGTTCTAGATGCATGATATGAAATGCAATTCATATTCAATAGAAAATAAACACATTAAAATTTCAAAAAAATAACAATTTTGAAAACAAAATAGACAGAGTCTCTCCTAAAAGTGCAATGGGACCACCCTGCCAACAACATATTATATATATATATATATATATATATATAACAATAAATATGTAAAACAATGCCCAAAACATTGTACTTTCACACAACATTCTCATTATGATCATTTTCATTTCTTGAGTTGGCTCTTGACCTCATTGGATCATCATGTTCCATACTATGCATATTAATCATCATTCATAGATCATATCATCATTTTCACACAATAATTCCTCCAATCAGACATCACATTATTCATCCACAATAAAATTCATAATAGTTCATCACTTCATATTGTCATTCATTCCATACAACAGGTACATGTGTGCAAGTTACATTGCACTCCTTCGCAGTCCCAACAACGCTCAGTCATTTAGGTTCTTACCTGCATATATAAGACGAAAAAGTCAGTAACAAGTGTTAATGATTCAGAAATAAATAATAGTCAAACTAGCCCAGGAGAGATGACTCTCCAGTTAAAAAAAATCATTCATCTATACTTTTGCATTAGAAACACTCGTAAGGGCACTAATCAGGAGTTGTCATCCTCAGCTTCACAGCATCCCATTCTGACTCATCAGATGCCTCGACATTTTTAAACAATCCCACACTCGGGAAAATCAATTATCCTAAATCTACATCCTCTGTATAACTGCTTGCCCTTATCACGGATGCCAGTACTCTCATGTAGGCACATTCAGTACCCTTTGAATCCACAAGTCTAGACATGTGCTGCATTGCAATACTTGTAATCCTCCACACTTCTCTGGGTTTGAAGAACTAAAAATGTGGAGTTGTCAGGATTCCTCGGGAATGGAAAAGCCCACTCACCAATCTAGAGCCCGCTTTAACTGACATGTTCAACCGCTCGCAATGCATGTGAGTCAACTTTCCCTTGTCTCACATCTCACTAGAAAACTGAAAAAACTATACATACATAGGTCTGGGTAGGGATTATAATATATTAGGTTTGAAGGCATCATGATCTAGATCTGAGTTTTTTAAAACAAATTCGAGGGATCTTATTCTCAAGGGTTATTAATGCGACTAAATGACACGTGTGGAGTGGGAACAAATAAATCCACTACTCGATACTTCCGCTTACCTATTAAATCAAATCATGATAGAGTGAGAAGCACATACTAGAAGCGAGTCCTAAACAGACATGGTAGATGCTTAGAAGGTCAAACGAGAAGCGAGTCCTCAACGGACATGGTAGATGCTCCAATAGTGTCCACTCACCTAGGCGGTGAGCACCTACTACGTACCTACACATCAAATTTGAAAGTTAACGCCCAATGTCTAAATGATGTGTTCACACGTCCTAACTAACGTACTCATATCAAACATTCACATCAATTCACATCATGATTTCCTAATTTACATTATAGTTAATTAATAATTCATATTTAATTTACTTAATCTGTTCATTAGCATTTATTTCATGTCATTCAAATCAAGCAGATTCATTTTTATTTACAATTAAAATATTTTACTATGTCAATCAATCACATCCTAGCATGTTTTGCTAATAATTATCAATTTTAAATAATTAAGTAAGAGTTAATAATACCTCGTGTCGTCAGCGATCAACAATGACTAGGGTTTTTCGCATAGTTTGGGACTTGAATTCGGCACCCAGTGGCGTCCAAAGTTTGATCAGATGCGGCTGGATGAATTTAGAGAAAATTTGAAATTTTTCGGAAAATTCTAGCAAATCCAATTTTTTGACAATTTTTAGCAGCTTTCCAGCAGTTTTTTGGCGACTTTCGACAATTTTCTAACGATTTTTCTGGTGAGGTGCTCGGTGCCGTAGGTCAGCACTGGCTCGGCGAGCTCGACACAACCACGATGATGGCATGCTCAACATGACCACGATGAAGGCAAGGGTGACAGCTCGGAGGATACGTCGGGTCTGGCATTGAGCTCTTCATACTGAAGTTGGTGTGCTCCGTCGAGCATATACTTCTTTTGTATTGATAAGTAGAACACCGGGTGCACTATTAATAGACTGGGTGAGAGTGAAAACTCATATGCAACCTCTCCAACACATTTCAACACGTCGAACAAGCCAATATACCTTGGACTCAATTTGGCCCCCCTCCCAAAATAGATGCCTCCTTAAGTCGGTGAGACTTTTAGTAAAATGTGATCCACAGAGGCAAAAATGATGCCCCTACGCATCTAATCTACATAAGGCCTCTGTCCATCCTAAGCTACTAGAAGCCTCTACCTGATCAACTCAACTATCCTCTTAGAGTCCTAAAGCAACTCTGGGCTTACTATCAACGGCTCACCACCCTCTAGCCAACATGACGATGATTTGCACGGCCTACCATACAATGCCTCGAAGGGTGCCATCCTTATGCTACCTAGTAGTTGTTATATGCAAACTCTACCAAGGGAAGATGCTCCTCCCATGGTCCACCGAAGTTCATCACAGACGATCAGAGCAAGTCCTCTAGGATCTGAATTGTCCTTTTGAACTGGCCATCATTCTATGGATGATAGACTATACTAAACTTGGTATCATCCCAAGTTTTCACTAGAAAGATCTCCAAAAGGAAGAGATGAATCTCAGGTCCCTATCTGATACAATCTCCTTAGGAACTCCGTGGAGTCTAACAATTTGGTCCTAGTATAATCTAGCTAACATAGACATAGGATAGGTCATACAAATCGGTATAAAGTGCACTGATTTCATCAACCTATCGATGACACCCTATACTGCATCCATCTATCACCTGGAAGGGGGTAGATGTGTGACAAAGTCGCACGTGACGCAATCTCACTTCCTCTCAGGTGTTGGTAATGGTAGCAACAAATTGCCTTGTTTCTGGTGCTCGATCTTGACCTGTTGATAGACAAGACATCGTGACACAGTGTTGAAGTTGTCCTTCTTGAGCCCTGGCCACCAATAAGATTGTTACAAGTCATGATACATCCTCATGGAGCCTAGACGTACCCTGAACCTTGAGTGATGGACCTCGTGAAGAATGTCCTTATGCAAAACTCTACAACGTCTGGCACATATAAACATACTCTCATCTGGTACAAACTGTTTGCCTCTCTAACTAACCCGGAAAGAATCCCTTGAAGGAACCACTGCTTTGGCAACTCATCAACTGTTTGTGCCTATCTAATATGGTCTGTCATAGTATAGTCAGACTAATCGTCAGCCTCACTAACACTACCACAAGGAATCGGTCGACAACATCCTCTCTCTGGTCCTCATTCTATATACCCATACCTGCCAATCTGGCTCCAAATACTCAAGGCATCTGCAACCACATTTGCTTTACTCAGATGGTAGGCAATGTCAATGTCATAATCTCCTAGGAACTCCAACCACTTGGGTTGTCTATTGTTTAGATTGTTCTGCATGAAGATGTACTTCAAACTTTTATACTCGGTAAATAGCTTGAAGGACATTCCGTACAAATAGTGTAAAATCCCAATTTTACTCCTTATTATATTTTTCAGGACGAAAATTCCCAAGCTGGGGAGATTGTAAAACCCTAGAAATAATTAGGTTATTTTATTTAAGGTTTTATAAATCTTAGAACGAATCCTAAATATTATTTAATTAAATTAATTGTTCGGAATCAATATCATAAATTATCAATTAGGACCTTTAGCGTATCAGTACAATGGTATTTATGGATGGTTTTAAATAAGTTTTATTTGTTAAATTTTGGGATTGGGAGTTGTGAATGTAATTTGACACACTCGTATTAACTCAATAGTCAGTTATTTTGACTTTTCATTAGCACACAAATGGTTGGTGTTTAATATAGTTATGTGTGATTATGTTCTTTTCTATAAAAGTTTAATGTAGTGACTTCTTGAATTCTACACATTTTCTTCTATATAAAGGAGAATTCTATTGATGTTAAATAAAACATCTTCTTGATAGTTTGTGAGCACATTTGGCTCACAAAAGGAAGGCTCTAGAGAAGTTTCATTCATATTAGGATTGTGTGTCGTAGTTGCGGATGCCTCATCACAAGTTGAGGTATGTATAATTACTCGAAATGTTATATATTCCTATGTGATAGCATTGGTCAACCTGAGCCCAAATTCGACCACCATGCATTGACCCCAACCGGGGTCAAAGAATTGACTCAGTCTAACACGTGGCCACACCATTAAACTTTTTGAAAGATTATATATCTAACTTCAGGCCGAAAGGGATGGCACGGTGTAGTGGCGAAAGACAACTCATTATGCACTTTTGATACTGAGAGGGTGGGTCAATGGAAAATATCGGTAACTACAAGGTCATCACAAGTGCAAGAACATAGTTCTAGCTGTGACCTTGGCTGGATCCGGTACAATTCTAGCTGCTAATACTACATGCCCCAAAAAGACAACCTCGAACAACCAAAACACACACTTGAAGAGCTTTGCATGCAGGTGGTGCTCCCATAGGGTCTACAAAGCAATCCTCAAGTGTGTCTCATTCTCCTCTCTGGACATCTAGTAAATCAGGATGTTGTCTACAAATACAATCATGAACTGGTCCAAGTATGGCTCGGAACAACCAGTGCCTGACTAAGAACTAGTGCAAGTATGGCTTGAATGCTGCTGGAGCATTTATCAGCCCAAAAGGCATGACTAAGAACTCGTAGTGCCCATACTAAGTCCTAAAAGTTGTCTTTGGTACATCCTCCTCTCATATCCTCAATTGATGGTAGCATGATTGAAGATCAATTTTCAAATACATAGTAGCTCCTCCAAGCTGTCATACAAATCATCTATCCACGGGATGGGATAAGGGTTCTTTACCGTAACCTGGTTGAGCATTCTGTAGTCGATGCACAACCTTATACTACCTTCCTTCTTCCTGATGAAGAGGGCCGGAGCCCCCAAGGTGAGCCACTTGGTCTAATGAAGCTCTGCTCCAATAGCTCCTGCAACTAAGTCTTGAGCTCCGCTGAGCTCAAGCGAACTTATTCGATACGGTGCCCTAGCAAACTCCACCTCTATGGCAAGTGGTAGTCCATGCACTTCATCTGGGAAGACATTTGTGATCTCAATGACCAGTGGAATTTGTGCCAACTCTGGTGCTGATTGATCTGGTGTGGCTACAATAGTGGCAAGGAAGATCTCACAACCCCTGTCTATCAATCTCTGATCCCGCTAATATGATAGCAAACATCTTCCTCTATCTCTATGGTTGTGGGCCCTACTAATCATGTGCCTTGTTGCCAGGTGTGAGTCATGGGCATGCTTGCACTATAGTGCCCTCGTGATGGCCTTTGTAAGAGTCGCATAGGAGAATGTCGCCACAATTGCTTGCAAACTAATGCACAATCCCAATACAAACTAGGTAGCACTCTCCCTCTCTGATGAGAAGCTACTTGGGCTAAACCTCTCCAACATAAGAAACCTGGACTAGTACTTAGCTACGGGCATACCCTCCTGTTGCCTCAAGGCAGGAACTCCATCTTGTTCTTTGTCTTGACAGTGGCTGAGAAGTCCTGGGAGTAGAAGACCTCCCTAAACTCATCCCATGTAATATACTTGAGGACCTACCCTCCAGAAAGACTGTGTGGGTAGAGTCCCACCAAAGTTTGCCCATGCTTTCCATAGCCCCAATGGCTATGCGCACCCATAGCTATGGGGGACACCCTAGGTGTATCAACACTGATCTAGCCACGTCAATCCACTCCAATGTGACCTTAGAGCAGATAACCACCGTTCTTCAGAAATCACTCAACATCCCAACGCTCCCTAGTGTGATGGGGCTACTCAGAGCCCTAACTGCCTGAGTCCTCTCCAACAACAAAATGACAAGATCTAGCCGCTTTCCCCTCACTGCTAGTCTATTTGGGGAGCGAAACTCCCACTTGCATCCCCATGGTTGGGCTGTCATGCAGCCCTACAATCAGCTGCACTGGTGGAATATGGGGCTACTAAGCTGGCGGCAGTGGCAGTGGTGGTACTTGCTCCGACTCAGAGGCCTCAGCAGGTGTCTCTGCCCCTATTGGCCTCTTCTCCATTTTAGACACGATCATGGCCATCTCCGGACTGTATCCAACATCTAGATTGTCTCCTCATGAGACCGCTACTAGTTCTCCATGGCTCTCATCTGCTCTACCCTCAAGGCCTACTGCTCCTCTCGGAGGACCCTAATTAGCTCTATCTGGGGATTCGCCACTAGCTCCTACATAGGAGATGGGGATCACCTATCAAGGGAAGGTGGGGGGACTACATACAACATACAAACATACAACATATCATACAGGCATATCATACAACATACAACATGAGCGTACAACACAATCATTCTGAAAGTGTGTTGCCTTAATAGTCTAATAGGTTGGCTCTTATACCAATTGTAACACTCCAATTCGTGATATTATCATTTGGAAGCTACTCATTAGGCTATCGTATACAGACTTTATAGAAGTGGATCTCAACCCTCCATAGAGGCTTAAGACGGACACCAAGCTTGGTTTTCATAGAATGCGTGAAAGAGTTTATACTACAAAGTTTGATCTTAGACTTAATGGAATCCTATATGAAGACACCTAGCTGTAACAAAGGTAGAACCTCCCCACAACTATGAACGCTGACTTTAAAAATGTGATGATCATTCCCAACTATAAAAAAGCACATCCCCCGCTATAGTTTTGAGGTTGCATGTTGTTGCGTACATCATATTCTTACTACTTAATTCAAGTGATTAGCTTAGGTCTTCTTATTAGTTACATGAAGATGATGCGAGTATTTAAACAAGGGTTGTAGTTACATATTCCATATACCATACACAAGCAATAATTAAAGCTTCAGAGAAATTACAAAGCATCATGGCTATCAAGGTAGCAAACCCTAATACCCGAACTTCACGTGGTTCTTCAATTAGTGTGAACCATAAGCTCCTCCACCCATATTCCTCTAACAAATAAATAGCTGCAGCCAAATATGTTTCGTGCTCCTGACTTTGCTCCTTGTCATGTTCTAGCACTCTAGGGCTTATATACCTTGTAGACAATGGTTAGTCTTACCCTAAAGTATTATAAGTCCATAGTAAAATATAATAATATAAGGATAAAACATGCTAGCACAACCAACATGACATACATCTGAATCATGCAAGGGTCACATAGTTAGGGCATATGCCCGTCATATAGTCATCCACAAAATACATAGCCTAAAACACACAACATAACACAGGGCTCCCACCACCATCGCCACTGAGCTGCCTGATCCATGCACATAGGCCAGCCCCACCTACATATAATAGAAAACCACGTCAGTAATCAAATAAATTTGATTATTGTTCTGAATAACTACTGGTAAAACAGCAAGTTGGCAAATGCGTATTCCATTAACCATGAGAACATAGGAAACTTCAGAATTGCCTCACACTGGGCGGTAAGCAACAATACTTAAAAATAAGTGTCGGTGCACATGCACAACTAATATTATTATTCATACATGCAACACTTATGCACTCACATCTTCTATATTACACCCACCACGATATTCGAGTGGCAAAATGAATGGTTAAGTTAGTACCATAAATTTTGAAAAAGTGTTGTGTTGCCCGGTACCCTCATACTCCACACTACGTCAAGGTTTGAAGGAGTACTAATGTCGTCAATACATCTCGTACACTCTCACTCATAAAAACTGTAAACCCTCATATTTGTATATATAGGCTTAGGAGATGATTTAATACTTAATTTCTGGATCTTATCTTTTGAGAACCATCAAGGGGTCTCAACCTTTAATTTTTATTAGACACGTGTAGAAACACGGCTAAATAGCCTGACATTGGAGAGATCCAATAAAATATTGCTGATGTCATCCTACATAAAAAATGCGGTTAAACTCAACACGCAGAGAGTCAAGCAAAGATCAAGCAAAGGGAGATGGAACCAAATAAGAATCGGGTCAGGTCACATTGGCATGAAAAGCCAGGCAATGCCTCTGCCCAAGCTCAACACTTAATATCACTTAATTATCTTAATTAGGTCCTAAGTGAAATATCAAACTTTATTAGGTAACTTAATTAAGGTTTTGGCTTCATTTCACTTAATGAGTTTTAATCAATTCTAGGGTTTTAATTGAATGGGCATACTAGATGATTTTATGGTGGGCCTAACAATGTTCAAATGGGCTAAAATTTAGATGTGTTCACCCTTACACTCTAAGGTGCATAAGTAAATTCCACCATGGTTGACCCAAATGCCAATCATGGGGAACAAAGCTCATTAAGCTCGGCCCTAAGGTTCTAGAACAATATTCTTGGACTGCACACCAATTTTGTAACTGTTCATTCATATGATAGAGGATTCCAAATGGGCTCAAGTTAGTGGGCCTAGTTAGCTAACAAATGAAGCTTGAGCCTAGTGAGAGTTACGCCAAATTTACTTTCTAAATGGGCCTACATACATTTTACATGTTTATTCAATGGATGGGCTGCTTCTAGAGGTATTTGGACCCTTACAAATTGGAAATTCATAAATAAAATTAGGAACCCATCTAAATGACCCCAAAATTGATCACAATGCTACTGAGATGTAGAGTAAGGTTTGGACTAAGTTTCAATGAAATCCAACACCATTAACATATTTCATGATAATTTGTAACCAAAGTATAAAAACTATGGTTTTAACCCTACATCTTTACACTATCTAGGTAAACACCTCCAAAACATACCTAGATGATTTTTAGCCATTCCTAAAATTTATATATATATATATATATATATATATATATATATCAATTTGACACTTATTGGATTATCATATATTTTTATCGGATTTTATTAGCTTAAAATTGGTGGCTTAGCATATAACATAATCACAGATCATGCTCATCGCCATAAACAACATAGAAAATACAAGACATATTTATGGGTGATTCTCATAATTATTTAGTGGTTAGAATAGGCTTAAAATTTTACCAAGAACTCCTAACATCACCGTGAAAAACTTGGTATCATGTGCATCAATAGATCCTACAAGGTTAAAGAGTAAAAATTAGAGAAAAGGACGCTTATGTCACTGTAACTGTGAAAGTTGCCACATTTCTTCACTTTTAACCCTTATACATGCACATTATAAGTCATTTCAAGTAAAACACCTAACCCAAAAGTTTTAGATATACATGTAATGCTATGAGTGCAACAAAACAAGAATCGTGAAAATTTAACATGGGTGTCAAGATATGATTTTTATACTAAAATAGTGTAGATCGGTGACCTATGTGTATTATAAAATACATATCTATTTATTTACATGGCCAAATAAGATACTTGAGTACTAACAATGCTCTTGACGAGCATATATACATGTTAAAAATGCTATAAAAATGAAACAAAACAAACATATAAGAGATAAACATCAGACAATGAGCAACATATACAACACAAACCTGAAACTAGTGAGGGAAGACCAATGGGAGGTCCTTTGAGGCATCCAACATCAAAACCTACCACCTTAGGAGGTTAAAAATGTGGTGGAGGGTAATTGGAGCTCCAAAAGACGAAGAAAAAAGCCAAGAAGAAGGTTGTTAGAGGTGAGGAAGGAAGGAGAAATTGTGAAATGGTGAGGGAAAGGGTGGTTGGCTTGGTGATGTCATAAATATGGGGGTTATACCTAAAGATGTATGGGTTAGATAAGGAGGTATGGATTAGGTTGGTGATGTCATAAGTATAAGTATGAGTGTAATAATTAAAGAGGCATAGGTTGGATTAGATAAAGATATATAGGTTTAGGTTAGCTAAAGAGGTATGAATTGGGTTAGCTCAAAACCTATAAGCAATTGGGCCCACCTCAAAAATTGAACCATAGGTCCCAAAGAAGGGTTAGGATAGTATGAAAGGGTTATCAAACACAAGGTAAATACACAAAAGACACACGAGGGACACGATCCTAATATCTGACTATATATGACTTGACTGGACCAAACATGAAAAAAACTAAGCATGCAGTATCCAAACAGGCGTACTAAGCATCGAAGGAGGCTAAGGTCGGACAACTTACCACATACCATATACAAATTACATAAGAAGGGTTGGACTTACTAATCCAATTTAGGTAACAACCGAACCGGTAGTAAAAACCATTAGGCAGACAACCAGGTCTTACAATATAGATATAGATTGATTCATTGATGATTACTTTTTTATTCTAAAAACTTTCAGAGTCAACTTGACTTTGTATCTTGATAAGTCAAACTATATAGATGATTTCATACTAGCCAATTTAGTAATTGACTCTTCGAAGCATATCAAAAAAGTTATCAAAATATATATATATATATATTTTAAAATTAGCTAAATTAATATTTTAAAATGATGCAAATCATGTAGTTATTAATTTCAAGTATCAAAAAATATAATATATTCCAATTTTTATAATTTTTTTAATTATATAATTAAATTTTAATACAAATGACTGTAAGTGGGTTGGGGTCTGCTCTAAGTCCACTTCACTCTTTGACATACCACGTTAAGTTTTTAAACTATATGTTTTGTCCGCTTTTTAGTATACATTTCTATCGTAATTAGATTCGTATCGGTGCACATATAGTTTGCGGAGATGACATGGGTAAAACGGTAAATTTCAGGCTGGAATGAACAAATAGTTTACAGTAAGGTTGTAAGGGTCGTTATGTTAGTTAGGGTGTCAAGGGGTAGAATTATAATTACACATGTTTGAAGGTGTATAAAAGGAGGGAAATGAGAAGGATCAGGTATCTTTTGAAAATCAATGAATTGATCTCGTCTTTGAGAGGAAGCAACTGCTCCTTATTGTTCTTCTTCGTCTTCTTTCCATTTCTCAATCTGAAATCCTCCATTCCATTCAATTTGCTCTGCTTGCTCTGTTTTTGCTCTGTTTCAATCAGTTCCATGGCGCCATCAAAGCAACAAAAGCAGCAAGGCAAAGAAAAGGAGCTTGTTCTCAATCCAATTGAGCCGATCCTACCACAGGCACGCATGGGAGTTGGCTAAACACGATCCGTCCTAGCGTTAATGTCAAGTTTCAATGCCGTCACCAAGCTTCATTGTTGTCATTGCCAAGTGTGGGAAGGTATGGCTATGCTGCTGTGGTTGGGAACCTTTTTGGAATATGTGTTATAACAGCCTGGAGCCGCTGGTGGAAGAAATCAAAAGTTCTAACCATGAGATTTCTGTTCTTGTGATGGAAGATATATTTCTCTAGAAGTAAATAATATCAAGATGTGTTAATGCAGATCTTGAATTAAGCAGAATTAAGAAGAGCTTGCATCAACTAATTAAATATTGGCGATATTGGTATATTTTCTTCGGAGTTGGTGACGTTTTCAACTTTGGAAATAATTCGATGCTGGGAAATAATTCAACTGCTGGGAAAACAGCATACAAAAATATCTGATAGTCACGTCACAATATAATAGAAAGAAGGCCAAGGCTATTAATTAAGTCGACAAAGCTTCTTGTTTGTCAGACCTAATTAGCACCTAATACCAAGATGCCCACTATTGTCTCTTGCACCGAAAACCATGTTTACACAACAGCTTAATGAGTTTTACCAGATTGGTTATAAATTTTGCTCTATCCAAATCTCACGAACAATTTTAATTTTAATTTTAATTTTAAAAAACCTTTTAATTACTAGCTTGCCCAGCAATTCAAAAATACCCCCGGTACATTGAGCTTCATTCATTGACAATTGATTGTATTGTTTATCATGATATTTACCTTCATTTTGGGTACTTGAGCTGATTAGCTTACCATACAGCAAAAAAGAAATAACAAAGGTAAACTTAGAAACCTTGTACAGGAAATAAAGCCGAATAGCAAATATATAGTGGCCTAAAAGGAATATCACTTGGTGTCTCTCCTTGGCCACAATGTCTCACCTTATTTTAATTAATCAACTTCACATGATTCCGGAACTAAATCTCCTACGCTGCATCAAAATCTTGGTGACATCGTACCGGCCCACCAATAGGGATTTGACAATTATTTTATTAAAAAACGTAAAATTTCCAAGAACATCTTAAAATATCACAAATTCATTGAAACAAACTAATTTTGAGTTCCAATTTGTTGGTGGGTCGACCAGCATGCCAAGTACCTTAATTAGTTGATGAAATTACCAAAAATACCATCTTTTAAACTGCCTCACTGAATATTGGGGTACTTTGTATTATTAGAGGTAACGTCCGACCAGCAAATTGAAACTCCTATTTTTATTGCTGCGCCTCTCAAATCTCATCCAAATTTCTGACTCGAAGAGATTTTGTTCTTTTATTTATTTATTTTTATTTTGGAACTGGTTCATAAATTTTTTTCCCCCCATTCTTAACAAGATTACACTCGTGGTCATGCACTTAGTCACCCCCACATGAATCATGCATGCATCGTTGGCCATTTCACAAAAAGGCATGCTGAAGGGAGGTTAAAATTTCCTCTTTTTTCTAACATGAAGGTAGACAAGAAATTACATTAAATGTTCTAAAAAACCGACAAGGGCGCCAATAACGAATACACATGTATCTATTCTCATTGTGCATCCCTATATGCATCCCAAAATGGCAGACTTAATAATTTCTCCTCACAATGTTACCGAGTCATGAGTCCATGCATACCTGTAGAGTCATAGCGCAAGAAACATGCCTTAGAATCTTATTATAATATATATAGATAGGACCATGTATTAAATTGGTCCAAGATTTACTCTAGTAAGTATTACAACAAAATCTCTGCAATATTTTTTAATTGGTATAAATCACTTTAATTAGTAATATTTTTAAAAAATAATAAATGTATTAATTAATTTAATTTTATCTGATTAAGGTGATTTATATCAATCAGAAAATTATTACAGATCCATAACCATTAAATTCATTTCATTTACTAATTCAAACCAGCCTCATTCTCAAAATAATATATACGACATATTCCTCCCTACCTTGTTGCCTCTTCCTCTTCTCTTTTTGATTGATTGGGAAACGCGGTAGCAAACCTCTTTGCTGGCTCTTACTTTTCATGCCATTGAATTGAATTGGATATGGTACAAATTATTGTCTACCAATTAATACCGGCTGGCCAAGTCCAAATTTAGACCTGGACTTCTTCTAAGTTCTAACTCCTCTACATTGACAGAGATGATGCACATCAAGTCCAAGTTAGATGGTGTCCACTCTCTCCCCTTATTCCCGCTTGCCTCTTCCATTTACAATTTATCCATCTTCTCTTAATATATATAATAATATGATATGAGTTACATACTATTTTGATTGTTTACTCTTAACCTAAGTCAGAACCAGTTTTTTGAAAAATCATGTATATAAAATATTATAGTATTTGCAAAATACAGCAATTTTTATAAAAAAATATACATTAAAACACCGGATATATTAAAATGTATTGTACGATATTCTAAACTGGACTAAATTCTATTCTATTATATGACATTTTGGGTCCGATAGAATGGCAATTGACACTAGAACATCACTTTACCTGTGGGTGTGTCTTAAACAATATACAAATACAAATTGTACACAACCACATTAATTTCTACTAACTTTGACAAAATTAACAACTCCTCATTAATTCAATCACCAGCCTTCACCTTAATAATAATAATAATAATAATATAAAGCATTGACAACCATATTGAGACAAGCCAATCAATTTAAAGACTTGTCATATATATAAGAGTACAAAAACTTAAAAATATATTATGGAGCTTGAACATGACATCATCTTAATTCTACGTAATTGTCTTTCAAATATGTCTTAATTAACTTCTCATATTAAAGGGTTTTCTTGACCCACAAAAATCCCTAATTGGAAAATCACATCGCATAAATTCATTATTGCCCAAGTCATAACTAGGGGTGTTAATCGAGCGAATCAAGTTCAACTATATTCAAACTCAACTACCAACTTATTTATTTCGAGTATGAGTTAAAGTCAAGTTCCACTTGAACAAGAGCTAGCTCGTATATTATTCATATAGATTCATATATATATATATATATATATATATATATATATATTCTTAGATAACTTTAAATAAAATTAATTACGAAAGTTTAAATAATTTATTTGTGGTTTAATTACATGCCAAATAGTGTATTATTGAATGAAATCATTATATTATCACGTAAAACTATTATTATAATATAATTATAATAATTATTTTTATATATAAATGAATGAATTTCAAGTCGAATCGATCCGAACAAGTATGTATTCGTACGCGTTTAATTCACGTTGAGCTTGAATTAGAATGTAATCGAGTCACAGATCGAATAAATTCGGACCAAATCGAAGTGTTAGCAACCTTATTCACAACCCAAAATATTAGGCCACCTAATAAAGAAAGGTTGTTAGGGGTAGGGATAGTTGTTAGATTTGAGCTAAACGGGTTTGGACCCGGCAGCCCGTGTGGGAGGAGTAAAGGTGGCGGGGGTGTAGGGAAGAAGGGAGGAAGTTGAAGAGGTAGGTGAGAGAGAGCGGAGGCGTCGTTGTTGGGTTGGCCAAACCAAATAGAGGATTGTGGAGATCACAAATTCCCCAACCCATTTCCATTCTTGTGCCTCCCACACGTTCCCTCCTCCTCCTTCCCCCCACCCATAGGTATCTACCCATTTCTTCATGAACACATCATTCTTTCTTTTCTTGTTTTTTTGTGTAAAAGTAAATTGATGGGATTAACTATTGGATCATGCTGTTTTTCATCAATCTATCCCAAATTTGATTGTTTTTTGCATTTTGTGGTGCTTGTGTTTGGATTCGCTTAATTTCTTATATGGGTCCTTTTTTTAAACAAAAATTTTTTTTATGGTCTACTTTGGGTAGATATATCTTGTGTTTACTGTTATCTGGGATTCGCTAACCCAATTTGACCCATGCTATTTTTTTATTGCAAATTTGTTTCCTTTTTTCACTATTTTTTCAATGTTATTTATGATTGATCATGAGACGCCGTCATTTTTATCATGTTCTGGGTGTGGAAGATTTCGTCACCTGGGTAAGATTTGTAGCCCGTTGACCTCGGGTTTTGTTTGATGAAGCTCATCAAAGTTTATGATTGAGTCTGCAAAATTTGATGAAAACCTTGTTTGGAGGGGAAGCTCATACAATTTTGATTTCATGGTGGAGGGGAGATAGGCGAAATTGTGGATTGATTTTAACTGATTCACTTCTTGTTTTGTGCAGTTGTCGCGGATTTCTGAAAATGGACTTTTTCTTGAGAGGACTGAACGAAGGTTCAACCGACGGATCCGGCTCCCACATGGACATCCAGCGATGCCCATTTCTTAGGAACATCAATGAACCCACAAACTTCTCCTTCTCCCCGATTAGCTTTAGCTCGCCCGTGAGTTGCTTTGTTCATTCCTAACTTCCTTGGACATGGTATGGATGTTTAGTAGCTTGTAGCATGTTATTGATATTTATTGTATTGTTCCATCTCCAGGTTCGGGGTGCTAAAGGTCCAATTTTTGAAGATGGTCCGAATTTTGATACGGCGTTTAGGCTCTTCCACGGCCGTGATGGAGTGGTACCTCTTTCTGAAAGATCATATAAAGAGGCTGATCCTTCCTCACAACAATCTACACCACAATTCAACCCTCTCGCTGCAAAAGCAGCGACAATCAGTCTTTCTGCGTTTGGGCCTGGAGGTCCCTTCAGCTTTGATGCTTTCTCTGACAAGTGGAAACAGCCAAAGAAGTCCGGGAAGAAGGAAAATTTCTCTAAGGTAAAATGTTCAACCCAATTTCTTCTTTCTATAAAATTATAACCAGTACATTACTGATTGCTGCTAGTTATCGTTTCAGAGAGCAAAACACTTATATGTCAATCTTTTCTTTCAGAGACGTGATTCATCTTCCCATGAGGCTGTTAGCAATGAGTGGCTAGAAACAGGAAACTGCCCAATCGCTAAGTCCTACAGAGCTGTCAGCAATGTTCTACCTCTATTTGCAAAGGCTTTGCAACCTCGACCGGGAATGAAGCTAAGATGTCCTCCTGCCGTGGTTGCTGCAAGGGCTGCTTTGGCCCGTACTGCCTTTATAAAAACCCTACGCCCTCAACCTCTACCATCGAAAATGTTTGTGATAGCTATGCTAGGCATGGCAGCGAATGTTCCTCTGGGAATTTGGAGAGAACACACTGAGAAGTTTTCACCTTCATGGTTTGTTGCTGTCCATGCAGCTGTGCCATTCATAGCTATGCTTAGAAAGTCCGTCTTGATGCCCAAAACTGCCATGGCATTCACCATTGCCGCTTCCGTCCTGGGTCAGGTTATCGGTTCAAGGGCAGAGAGGCATCGGCTTAAGGCATTGGCTGCATCTCAAGCTGAAGTTGCAGTCGATGCCCAAACAGGTTCCTCCAGCAGGATAGTCCTTGGTGTCAGCAACACTGGCCAATGTAGTGAGGAATCTGCTTGGGAACCTCTTCCACTCAAGGCAGCTTTTACTCCAGTTGTCAGCAACTGATGTGTGTTTTTTAATACATCCTAAATGATTTCAGTCCGTGATTGGGATGGTTCTGCCCGTCTTGCGTGTGAAAATGTGAGAAATAAAAGCACCAAATTCATTGATGTTGTAATTTGATCTTATGTTGTATGTGGTAGCATTTAAAAGATTGTTTATTAATAGTGTGACATTTATAACTTTTATATGGGTAACATTTTCAGCTGAACCCAAGTGATTTCATGTGCACAACAGGCACAGGCTTTTCAAGGGATTCGTTTTAGTTTTTCTTGATGGATGCAAATAAAGCTCTTGCTACCTTGCTTTGTTGATTCCCTTCTTAGACGTGATATAATGTAGTATTCTTCAATGGGGTCTGAATTTCATAACACCATTTACAGGAAAGAACACTTAAGCAAATATTCCAGAATCAAAACATAACGGAACAATTTTAACAAATGTTGAATACTTGATACGCAATAGTTGAAGTCCCCTATTAGTAGTTTACCTTCGTGTCATCAGTTTTTTTACACAAAATAAGATGATAAATCCAAAAAATTCTCAGAGCCCAGCGCTCTACTTCCTCGTATTTTCAATCTTATGATATGTATTTATGTCTAGATTAACCATAAAAAAGTAGAAAATTTAACTCATTTTCACCATTTTCTCATTTCTAGTCAATCTAAGCTGAGCTACGGGCCATATCAGGTCATTCAAATAATAGCTTAATTATTTCCACTATATATAAGAGAAAACTAATTCTAACTTCTAATAACTACCGCAAAATCACTAAATTATCAATTTCATCACCAGAAAACATCATTAGCCATAATAACATCTACAAAAGCAGCCCACACAAAAGTCGAAATAAAGAGTTCTTTTTCCTAGAATAAAAGAAGACTTATACATCCACTAGACAAAGCACATGTTGAACAGACAGTCAACAAAAGGTGAACCCTAAAATATTTCAGCCACGACATATCTACCATTCAACTACATGAAGAAATTCTATGGTAGGCTGCTGTACTATTTTACTTCCAAAAGAGATTAGGTAGTAACTTTGTTTCAAGCCGTTGCTCAACCCCTAGTGTATGCTCCATACCTGGTGGTGACATTAGCACTAGCGGAAGGGCAATCTCTCGCCCAGTGACCACTTTGGTTACATTTAAAACACTTGCCAAAGGAACTATCACCAGCTGCATCAACACGATTATAAGAAACTTGATTAACTTGACATCCAGTTCTCATTGATTGCTGAGCTTGTCCATTCAAAAGCCTCGGGCAATTATTAGGGTAATGCCCCAGAGCACCACAGTTGCTGCACACAATGTAAGCTCCATTAGCCCCCATAGCCGGCCCGCCGACACCAACAGAATTACCAAATTGTCGATCAGAAAAGCCACCCCCGCCATACCCATTTCCGGAAAATTGAGCAGTTTGTCTAACACCCATATATTGATTATTTGCAACACTTGTGGCCAAGCCACGAGATGCATTAGGATCATCTGTAGCAGGATTATTGAGCAAACTCAATAAATACCTGCTCTCTTGAGAGAAGTTCAATCTCTCTGCCTTCGCGACTGTCGCTTTTACTCGTTGTTCATCACCAAACATCTCCTCCTTGACTTTCAACTTGAAGAGAAACTGAGTGAAGAGGATTTCTTTCAAAATCTTATTGAACTTGGCATCGTCATCGTCTTCATATTTTAACATATAGAGCTCTCTAGCAGAAATGCCCATAATCTCCTCTCCACTCTCCTGAAATGCAGTCACCCAAGTAGCACCAGTGAAATCGTGAATTTGAAGTTGCAGAAGATATCGGTAGTCACACTGAGGAAATGACTGGTCACATCTGTCACAATGCCACATGCCATCACCATTGTTGTTAACTTTCTTGTTGCATTTTCGGTCCCCGATCATCAGTGGACAAGCAGTGTACCAGAAATTGTCAGCTTTCATGAAGTAAATTTTTGCACTAACAGTTATCCAATCAGGCTTCTCCGATCTTCCAAGGCCTTCGTCCTTGATTTGCGACACAGTTTTCCGCATATCTGACCTTCCAATAGCAGAAGAGTCCCTGGATATTGAGACTGTTGAAACATTTTTTCCCTCTTTACTGTACCACTCATGGAGCTTCTGAGCCTCCGGAAATTCTGGGTTTATGAAAATCTGGCTTGTGGAAATAGTACCGATTGTCTTTCCATTAAACTCATTAACTCTAGCGGCCTTTACTGCCAAAACAGGAAATGCCCCTGCATCACACATATTCTGCAGTTGCTGGCCTTCCACATTGCAGAAACTACCCCAAAGTGTCAGCTCCACGCTTAGACCTGATGCATCCTGCAACTGAAGCGTTCTCTTAAGGGTTTCGGTACCTGTTTTCCTCAGTATTGTACTAGGTGGATTTATCGAACAAACGATACCAATGACATCTACCATAGTATTAGTCTCCATGCCTTGAATATCACCTATGGGCCGGAAATTAAATTGCTGTTTGGGTATTGAACTGTCTTCTTCAGGACAAAGTTCAATGGTTGAAGCAGACTCCAAAAGTATCTCCCAATCGTTATTCAGGTGATTGAAATTCTTTTGAGCTGGTTTAAGGCTTCCTTTAGATACCAAATACACTTTACCAGCTTCAATTTGGCCATAAAATTGTTCAGCAGCTGCATTAAACGCGGTTGCTCGAATCTCGCCACCATTAGAATCAAGTAAATCAAATGAAAATACTTTTCCCTCCCCTCTTGGATTGTTGTAGCGTCTAAGTTCACCCTTAGCTGTAACTCGAGCCTTTATTGTCCATCGGCCTTGATATGGATTCAGAGCAGCAATAGGAACCAACCTTTCTGAAGCTTCGTTTTTGGCTATGGGCCCTCTGTTCAAGCTGTTCAGGTACAAAGAAGGTTGTTGATTGTAAGATGACTGTGCAGATCGTCCATATGAATTTGACAAAGGTCTTGACGTAGCAGCAAGATTGTTGTAACCTCCTAATCCAGAAGGCATAGAACCATTTTCTACTTTAACATATGAAGCAACCGCACCACTAGCATTCCGACCTGAAACATGCCGAACAGCAAACATATTATATGGCTGAGCATATCCTACTAGTTCTGCTTTTGGATGCAAAACTAAAATGCCAACTTTACCGTGTTCCGAAGATGCAAAACCAGTGGAAGGACCTCCATAAGGCTGGTGATTAGTAGCTCCAACTCCTGGTTGATTCATAGAAGATGACTGCCCAGTAACCGTTCCAGCATCCACATATGGCTTAGGTTCTCCAATGGGTTCAGACTTCTCCACAACTATTTCTAAGTTGATAACAATGATAATTCTATGCAAAAAAGTAGGCAATGCAGTAAGTAAAATAAAATGAGATTGCAAAAGTACAAGAAGATAGAAGAAAGGGTAAAAACAAAATACTTCTATGGCATAATTTTTGTTGATCTGCTAAATTTCAAGCCTTTCCTAATTTATTAACTCTCTATATTGTGAATAATTCCATGGTGCTACAGAAGATTCAACTCTGAAACAATCAATCAAGCCGTATATGTCTACGAAGATTCCTGCAACTTCATCACAAAGGGGTTGAACAAGCTTGCATGGTTGATTAATTGATTTTAAACCAACGGAGAAAAGGAGCTCACAAAATGTGGACAAGAGGTTCCCATAAAAATTTTTTTTCTCAAAACAAACAGATGCTGGTTGTTACTAAAACAAGGCACTCAAAAATCAATATGATAGGATGTAAAAAAAAAGACCAAAAATACAAAAAAAAGATCCAACAGTTCAAATTATGCATTTCCATCATTCTCAGGATACTCAAACACAAACTAGAACAAACGAATATCATATATATCCATCAGACAGTGCATGAAAAAAATGACTCAAATTGCCAGTTTATAGAACAAAGAACTAATATAAATATAGCTGGCTTCACGAATAAGAGAGTACATACTGAAAATGTTAAGGAGAAAAAGGAGAAATGATCAAACATAAGTTTCATCAATAAGCAGTAGGAACAAAAGATTAGCAGATAATCATCAAGTAGTGCGTGCAAGACATTTCAAATAGCATGATTCATAGCAGTGACCTTGCACTGTTAGAAAAAGAACGCTATCCAAGTGGTGCAAAAAGAAAAATAATAGAACATAAATTTCATCCGCCAACAGCAAAACAAGCAATTATAAGATAATCATCAAGCAGTGTACCAAAGACATTTTAAATTGGCGTGATTCATAACACAGTGAGGAAAAAATACCATCAATTGATATATATAAAAAAAAGAATTTAAATACCACCAATCAAGTAGTATATGAAAGGTGTCTTCAGTTGTCATGGTTCACAGAAATAACCTTGACACAGTAAGAAAAAGACTGGCATTAGTTGGATAAAAAGAGAGTGATAACTAGATATAAATTTTAACAATCAACAACAAGGCAAAAGATTGTCTAAAATTATAAACGCCATATGAAAGATAACTGCAACTGCGAAGGTTCATAGCAGTAACCCTTACAGGATAAGAAAAAGAATGCCATAAATTGACGCAAAGAGAGAGAGAGAGAGAGAGAGAGAGAGAGAGAGAGAGAATTAAACATGATATTCATCAATCAGAGAAGAGCAAGCAATTGTCAGATAATAATGAAGTGACGTAGGAAACATATCTCAAATTACCATGAATTGTACAGCAAAACTATCACAGTAAGAAAATGGATGCCAACAACTAATGTAAAAGGAGAGAGAATTAAAAATGTACGTCATTTGATCAACAGTAGAACAAACTATTATAAGACAAGCATCATGAAGCCTATTAGAGATAACTAAAATTGCAAAGTTTTATAGCATTAACACACATACAGTAAGAAAAAGACTAAAACAAATTGATGCAAAAAGAGAAAGAGCTTAATGTGGTAACCATCTATCAACAATAGGAAAAGAATGATCAGATAATCACGAAGTAGTGCACTAAAAAAAACTCAGACTGATACCGTTTGTAGCAAACACAAACACAGTAAGAAAAAGAATGCAATCAATTAACGCTGCCCATACATCAACAGAAGAAAAGAAAACAATTGTCAGATTACCATCAAGTAGTGCACTAAAGATAACTCAAATTGATATTGTCTTAGCGTTAACACTAACACAGTAAGAAACAATTGACACTAACGGAGAGAGAATCAAACAAGCTGTTCATCCATCAACATAGAACAAATAATTATCAAATACTGCACTAAAGATAACTATGATTGATATCAATTGTAGCATTAACACTATCACAGTAAAAAAATAGGATACATTCTATTAACGCTCAAAAAGATAGATAAATAAAAATGTATGCCAATAAATCAACATTAAAACAACGAATTACGTCAGATAATCATAAAGTAGCGCACTAAAAATAACTCAAAGTGCGACAGATTTTAGCCCAAACACAAATGTAATAAGATTAAAAAGAATACAACCAATGGAAACAAATGATGAGACATGATTAAACATGAATCTCTAAATAAGCATAGCACCAACCCTAACAGAATGTTGGGAAAAAGAAACACAATATAATCCATCAACAGCAGAACAAATAATAATCGCATATTCAACGATTACCGCACTAAAGATAACTCAAGTTGTCATAATTCATAAGAACAACATCAACACAGTTAAAAAAACAGTAAAACACATACGGCAATGGATCAACAGCATAACCAACGAGTCATCAGACAACCATCAAGTAGTGCAATATAGAGAGCTCAAATTTCAACGGATTGTAACATTAACACAAATGGGAGCAAAAAAGAAAAAAGGATATAATCAATTGATGCAAAAATTGGAAACTAACATTAAGAATGAATCCCATCGATCAACAGTAAAACAATCATGAATCTGTAAATAAGCATAACATAAACGCTAACAGATATATATATATATATACTTGCGGTTCTGGATGAGATTGCAGATGAACTCGGTGAGTTGGACGACGGAGCCCTTCTGGAGGCGGCCGGACTTGATGACGGGGTTCATCTGGGTGGCGAGCATGGCGGGCTGGAGGTGGAGGCCGTCGGAGAGCACCATGCGGTAACGCTCGTTGGCGGTGTTCGCGGTGTTCACCGGCCGCAGGTCCAGCACCTGCAGCAAGGGCTTCAGATCGGCATCGCCGCTGCAGATCATCGCGATCGACCCGTTCGAGAGGTTCGGTGGTGGAGCCGCCATGGCCGATCTCGATCTCGGAGAGAAGTGATCGGGTCGTGGGGAGTTGAGGAGGACGAAGCGGGAAACGCGGAGGGAGAGTGTGTGAGTGGCGCGGGGAAGCGGTTTAAGTTGTGTGCAGTTTTTAGAGGGAAAAAGATGGCGCGCCCGCCGTTTTGCTTGTTTTCTAAATCGGCTGGGCCTCAGCACCATGTATGTTGTGTCTGTGCATTTTGGCCAGGCCCATTCCCGATTTCGGCAGGCCCATTTTGGGTGTTTTCTTTTTAGCTAGTCATCCCTTTTAGACATTTTACTTTGAACTTTTTAGTCCCAAAAAAAAAGAAGCTTTTTTCTATGAGAAGGGCTGAGGTGGTGTGCCTATCCGATTACAAATACGGCCCAGATGCATTGTTTTCAAAAAAATTTTTAATTTGTTTCCCAAAGGTGCCGGCCGTGGCGGCGCCGCTTCTGGCCAAGGGCAGCAACTGTGCCGCCTAAGGCCAAGGACGGCCATGTCTGGCCACCCTGCAGTGCGCTAGTAGGGTAGGGGCAAGGTGTGGAGGAGGGGGAGGGAGACGCCGCCGGTGAGGTGGCAAAGCCAGCCAAGCTCAACTACGGAGTTGTCTATGGCGAGGGTGGCGGCGAGAGGGGGACGAAGGAGAGGATGACGTGGGATGGGTAGTGGGTCGCCGATGTTGGCGGTGGCGAGGGGAGGGCGACTATCTTATAATAAGAGTCAGCCGATTCAAGTGGAAGGGGGAGAAGGGCAAGGGGGTCGCCAGGGGATGGGCCGGCAGGGGGGTGGGGGGGAAGACCAGGGCAGGGGGCGGGAGGAGCGAGGGCAGCGGAGCAGCAGCGGGGAAGGGAAGAGATATGACGGGGGCAGAGGTGGGGGGGGGCGGAGGTGGGGGGGGCGGGGTGGGGGGTGCAGACTAGGCGGTGAGGGGAGACCGAGGGTCTTCTCCGTGTTGTGGAGACTGAGCAGCGGCTGGAAAGATGGGCGATGACTCGGCGATGTGTTGGCAATGACCGGCGGCGTCGATCGGCTGTGGTGCGGCGGCCAGGGGTGATGTTGGTAACCTGAATCGGGGCAACATCGAGGATTTCGGGGGGGGGCGAGGGCGGGTGGAGGAGAGAAGCATCGGGAGGGAAAAATAGGTCGGTGGTAATATAGTAAATTAAAATTGACAAGACTCTGTCTCAAGTAAAAAATAATAACTATCTCGCAATATATCTTTAAAAAAATCCAAAAATTATGGGAAAATCTCTTAAAATATAATACATACCATAACATCATAATGATATGTTATATAATTAATAACTCACCCAAACTACCTTATAACGTATCCTAATGCATTATATAACTCCACCGATTTTGACTGATTCAAGTAAACCAATTCTTGTCCGATTTTTGATAAATCGCTCTGATTCAATGAACTCCCTTCCACCCGGCCCGGTCTCCCCTCATCCTTGTTTCCACCAAGTCAAAATTCGGGTGAGAATCTGCTTGGATCGGCAAGAATTGGGCAATTTTTTGTCCGATTTTTGGGAAAAATGATCCACCCTAATTTTGACCCGGTTTTCTACCGAGCCGAGTTAAATCGGCCGCTTTTGAGTGGAATCGATCGATTTTTGCAACTATGGCTGGTGTTATAGCAGTGATTCATGGGCGTTGCCGGGAACTAGGGTTTGGGTGTTGTCCCTAGGTTTCCCGCGTCCATGAGGGGGTAGCGGTGGCTATCCAAGTGGTGGAAACAACATGTTGAGGGTAACCCGTGTTAAGTTGCAGGTTACAAACTGAGGTGCACGAGGCTGCCGAGTAACCGAGCATGGCAATGGAGCATGGCGTTGGGTTACAGCAGTTGTGTCGGCACATGGGTCGGTATTTGGTGTATCGAGCATGTGGCCGAGTCCAGTCGATAAACCTCAAGTTGCTGCTGATCGGTGTTTGGGCCGGCAAATCGAGATTGTGGTGCAACCGTGGACCAAGCAGGCTACTGAGCCGAGTGTGCAGCACAGAATGCCGAGCAGCCGCTAGTACCAAGCAAAATAGCGGAACTGTGTTGTGGAGCAGTACCGAGCACTGTAGCAGGCGAGCGCGAGGTTGTGCGCACAGGTGTGCACACGAGTGAGCGACAGGCGCACTGTTGTGCGAGCGCACAGGTGCACGAGCGCGTTGCTGCTTGGGTGCGTTGGTGCGCGGGTGCGCGGATGCGTGGGTGTGCGGGTGTGTGCGGGCACGGTATGGCGCACACAGACGTTTGCGTGAACGAGCGCGCACGGGTGTGCTCGCAGGCGCAAGCGCAAGCGGGCTCTGGTGCACGCGGCAGTGCATGAGCATGCACGAGTGGCAGGTCTGGTGCAGGGCAATGGTGGTGGACCTTTGCCAGCATATGTTCGATGGATTGCTGAGGGAGGTTGGACCATGTCTGGACGTTGCTGGGGTCAAGCCGGCGGGCGAGACGGGATGACCAGCCAAGGGGTTTGTGATGAAGCTTCAAGCTGGGGGCATATCTTGGTGGAAGATCTGATATGCATATCCAGGGATGTGAAGGCTGCAACAGACTTCTGGAGATAACCACAAGGCCGTTGGGGTGAACCTGGATGTGGTGTGGTGTTAGGTTGTTGGATACGGTGAGATTTGCATATCTTTGTGGATAGAGATGCTGGATCCGGAGTTATCTAAAACAGAAGGGGCGTGCATATATGCATGGGGTTATGCTGGAAAAAGAGACGGGTAGATCAGAGAAAGGATCACCAGGTCGGTGGATCAGAGAAAGGATCACCAGGTTGGTGGATCAAGAAGATCACCAGGTGGGTGGATCAGAGAGGAGGATCACTAGGTCGGTGGATCAGAGAGGAGGATCACCAGGTGCATGGATCATAGAGGAGGATCACTAGGTCGGTCGATCAAGAAGATCACCAGGTGGGTGGATCCAGGAAGATCACTGGATCAGAAAGGAAGGACGTGGGAGTGGATCAAGAGAGAAATCGAGTCCGGTGAGGAGGAGAGTTCTTGATATTCCAGGCGTGTTCCTTTGTGAGGAAAGCAGCGGGGTACGGCTAGTGAGAAAGAAGCGTGGAGTTGCTGCAGCCAGTGTTCGTGGTGAGCGCTAGAACTCCATCGGCCTGTTGGAAACCAGGTACACATTGTCAGGTTGTTTGTGTTGGTAGTCGGGATAGGATTACTCAGGGAGTAATTCCTGTGTGCGCCTTTGTATTTGGGTACATGAGGGCGAGGCTGTGGGGGCTGTCCACAAGCCGAGCAGGTGCTTGAGGGGAGAGTTCAAGTGCTTGTAAAATCCTTATGATCGGGTTAATGATATAAGGTTAGGAAGTGTTTTCCCATAATCTATGTTTTGCTTGTTGGCTGGCGTTTAGACAGGGAACTTCTATATCCTAGGTCATGGTCGAAGTTTACATGGCAGCCAGTTGTGGGAACGGGTGCTGAGACGAGTAAGGGCAGACGGCACGAACCCAAGATGCGTAATTGCTGGTTGAGCAATCGGGCAGATGGCTACCGACACGCCTTGCCGAGGTGCTGTTTGACTTATGGAACAGCTTATCGGCAAGGCGTGTCGGTAGCCAGAAGTGTTGTGTCGGTGTTTGGTGCGGTGCACACACGCTATGATCGAGCGAAGGGTTGAAGGCAGCAACCTCGGGGTGTTGAGGTTGGCCGAACACCGGTTGATGTTAGCATGCAGGATTCCGTAGTTTCTTCAAAGTTGCATTCTTGGTGTTAGGCTGGTGTTCTCGGGTGAGAATACGCCGTGCGGACTGGTTAGGATTGAAAATTTTTGGGTCCTTAAATCAGGCATGTGACAGCTGGGATATACATATAGATTTTCTACTAGGATTAATTATTTTTAGTGGATAACTTAGGTCGTTGTTACAAATATTATCAAAGTCATACTAGGGTTGTATTATATGGTATGCTAGAGTAGATATAGACTAGACCCATGAGCCAAAAGTAAATTCACTACGAGGGCATAATTTCTAAGAGTGGGTAGATTGTAAGATTTAAAAAAATTAACCTCACATGTGATACCTATTAGTATAGTATCTTCAACTTCATTTATCCAATTTTAAAGAAATTAATTGGCTCATGAGTTTACTCTTGGGCTGGGTCGTTATAGATATTAGCATAGCTAACTCAGGAATCATATTGAATGATGGGCTGGAGTGGACAAGAACTATGTCCATGAGCTTAAGAAAGAAATTTCAATGATAAAATTTCATAAAAAGTGGGTAAATTATAAGATCTCACAAAATTAGTACTTAATCTAATGCTCACCAAGACAAAATTTAATATGTCAATAGGGTACGCGAAGAGCCATCTTATTATAGAAATAGTCTTGAAGATTATAATCATTAAAATGGGTGGAGATTGTTAACGCTATGTTTTGATTATTATCATCCTAAATACAATGGACATAAACCATAGTGGATGCATGAACATGAAAAATTGATGAGAATTAGTTATATTTATGTAATTATTTTCCTTGTAATAAATTTCCGTTTGAGATGACAAAAGGGGAAAGTGAATGTGTTCTAATGGATATACGTCTAGAGAGAGTGTGCCTATATGTAGGGATAGATATGAGTGTTTAGAATATAGCCATCTCATGGGCTTAGAATTTTAATCAATTAATGAGAATGGCTAACTCGTTTTAGGATGCTAAACACCTATTAGCCATAAGTTTTATGGTATATTTATCACGGCGTAAACATTTCATGACATAGCATATTGCATTATTTTTAGACTAACTCTTGTGTAGGTATGAAGAAATGAGGATGCATAGATTACAATGGTAGATCTTGAAGACTTGAAGGATTGAAGATCTCAATAACAAGCTCAAGGAATGTTTCATAAGGATTGATATCAATTACTTAGAGAGTTCACAACATATTGGAGTTGTCTTCAAAACGTCTCGATAAAAGTATTGAACCTTATTTAGATGTGAAACAACTCAAAACTCTCCAAGTATGGGGAATATCAAGAAACTAAATTTAAAGGATCCCAAAGAAGAGTTGAAGTTTGCTATGGTTTGGAAGCCCTTTGGTCAGCACTTCGACAACTGGAGATGCAAGGATGTGAAACAAGGGAGAACTAATTTTACCGTTGGCTATGTTTAAGACTTTGACAAATGAAGATGCAAGGTTGTGAAACAAGGGAGAACTACTTCAACCTTCGGTTACCCTTGGGTTAGGGCTTCGGGAATCGAAGATGTAAAAGTTTGGGAGAATGGAGAGATGCTTCAAATTTAAACAAATCTTTTGTATGGACATCGGCTACTGAAGATGCAAGGGTTGATCCAAGGAAGGAAATCTGTTAGACTTTGATAGACCTTCAGTTGTGGGTTCAACAACCAAAGAGCATAAGAAAACCCTAGGACTGACGTGGCAAAAGGAAAAAAAGTCAATGAGGACTTTGGCAGATGTTTGATTGTGGGTTTGGCAATCAAAGAGCATGAGGGCATTCTTGAGATGACGTGGAGATTGAAGATTTGAAGTTGAGGAAACTTCGGCAGACATTGGTTGTTGGTTCAACAGTCAAAAAAGATATGACTAGTGAAGCGAACAATTGGCATATCTTCGGTTAGTCATTTGTCAGCCGATCATTATAGAAAAGTTGCCCAAACTAGTTGTTTACATAAGTAACCTCAGGGGATTTGAAACCCAACAACTACTATTTTGGGAGAGGTGTTGGAAACCTATAAATAGAGCCTTGGGGGAGTGTTTGACACACCTTATATAATGTTGAACCCCTAGAATTCTCGTGGAAGATTTGGGAAACTGAAGCTTGTGTTATGATTGGCTTAACCTATTAGCTTGTATTTCTATGCTTTGATTATGTATTCCCAAAAGAGAGGATTGTGTGAGGTTTTTCTCAAGTGTGTTCAAGCTGATTTGTAAATACCCAAGTGTTGTGAGTGTGTGTGAAATACTTATTCTAGTCTTCTAGAGATAGAAGGTGCATGTATTAAGGCTCCTTTGGCTCAAGGTGTGAACTTGTGAATTGAGGCTTAACTTCAAATGGTAGCTACTTCAAAGGTGTTTGGAACTAGTTGCAAGAGTCCTTGGTATTATGTAGGTGATATGTAGGTGTTTGAGAATAAAGCCTAGTAGCTTGAGAAGTACCTTGGCACCTAGTGCTTGTGGAGGAAAGCTTGTTAATGTCTCATAAGGGGCTAGGCGTGCAAGGTTCTAGCACTTGGTATTTGAGAAGAAGGTTGTCGGTTACAAGGTTCCTTGGCACTTGGTATTTATAAAGGAGGTCTTGTGGCTGCTTATAAGGTGTACAAGTTGGTTACTATATTGAAACTAAGAAGACCTACCCAACCAAAAGACTTGGTAGACTAGAAGAGAGGAATACTAATTGAGAACCTCTTAAAAATTCTTGTCTTCTCTCTTCCCTCTCTCTTTGTGTGCTTCATTTCAATTTGATTCACTTCTTTTCACACTTCACTTAATTCTTTTGTCTTTGACTTGTTCACTTTAGACAATTAAGTGAATCAAAGTCAAAGTCACCTTATTGCTTGTATAATTTGACAAATTCACCTTCACAAGTAACTTTGTGAGTTTGAATTTGTGTTGCCTCACACACTACACTATGGGTTCATTATATTGTTTATTGTATTGCCTATTTATTTCTTATGCTTATTGATTATTTTTGTTGTGCTTAAATCATTTCCGCTTTAGTTATCCATTTGTGATCATTATAATGGTCTAAATATTGTAGGGATTTAATTCTTTTCCTAAGTGTTTGTAGTTAGTTCTCTCCTATATAGGGGCTTTCAGTACGCCTGTAGATCTTTAAGTTCAGTTAAGCATTTTTGAAGATATGACTTGAACCTATTATGTTGTATTTAGACTACTCGTTGCAAATAAAGCTTTCATGTGCATGGGTACATGCTACATCAAAGGAAAGCGAATTAGAGCGAAAAAACCCAGTTGCTTTTATACTGCTCCATCTCCTTGATTTAAAGATTTGAAGGGTAATACATTAAGCAATCTACTTCATCTATCAGTATTCCATCCAAGCCTTTAACTTTGTGCTTGTATATATCTTGTTTGACGGAGCAATTGCAAGGATTATATTCATTCACTATAAAAAAGGACAACTTTTGTAAACTTTTACTAACAATGGATTATTGGAAACACCGCTTCCCATGGACAAAGACTAACACACAACCAATCAATCATGCAAAACTCTAGTGTGTTACTGACCTTCATACTTTCTTTTGTTGACTTATTTAATAGTGCTGCTTTATATAACTGCACTTTGGGGAACCTGCAATCTCTATAAGTGTCCACTGCCACTTTAATTGATTCAGTTTTCTTTCATTCCAATATTGAAACACACAAAAAAGTCCACAAACTATCTAAAAGACTACCTCCTAGTAAGGATTAAGGATGATACATCTTGCAAATAAAAAGTAAAATTTACTCATAAATAAAATATTATTTTGGTATAAAGTATACATTATTTCTTTAATAACTATTATTTTATCCTCTCATGTAATGTGTACCTAGTGTTTAAAGACACTTGGGTTTAATATTTCTCTCTTTATTTTCCCAAACAATGCTCAACACTCAAGGCTCCATCAGGTTTAGTCTTTGTTGTTGTAAATTTACTAGGGCTTGGAAAAGGTGAAGCATGGATTAATGGCTAAAGCATCGGACAATATTAGTCCAAAAGTATATTTCCAAGCAAGGTTATCCAAAACCTTGTGATTATACAGGAACATATTGTGTATCCAATTGTTCTAACTGTTGTAACTAGTAATTTTAAAGTTGATATGTAATTTTACTTATTTAAGTTACAAATGTTCTCCAGGTTGTCAACAAATTATAAATCATATTTACAATATATACTATATATATATATATATATATATATAACACCCCAATTCTAATTCAAGCATGAGTTGGACCCAAATCAAAATATAAATATTAAATCATGAATAAACTACCACTTGATATGTTAACATGTTCGAATCACGGTCTAAGATCTAACCCCACTTAGAGTCAAATGATAGACAACATATAGACCCCTACATGACTAGTGAGGGAGAGAGAAACTGTGTGCGTGCACGCGTGTGCATGTGGGTGTGCAATAAGTGGCACATTCCTAAATGTTATCCTAGTTACAAAGGTCACTCCACTTGGGATAAAAATTTGGAATGAGCCTCCTTTGCAATTGGAGAAATAAGTTAACACAAAACCTAAATATAAAATAGCACACATGATATAAATCATATAGCAATTAATAAAAGTTAACAAGAATGTATGGAGATTACGATCACCTAAACTACCACCTAACACACACCGAAACATATTAGCACTCATCAAGTATGAAGGCTATGGCTATAAGATCCCCCAATTCATTAGTCAGTCCATTTAGTTGGCCTCTCATCCAATACCTATTAGAGTATGATCCACTATATTACTATGAATAATGCTTACAAGCTTCTACTTGGTTAACTATTTTTAAAGAAATAACTATACCTATCAATTTGTATTAATTAAGTAGGGCTGTTAAAGGTGGTATCAGAGCCAATTGGGACCATATTAGATGATAAAGTCGGTTTAGATACAAATTTAGATTAATATCATTAGTGATAGAAAAGAATTCATAGGGCAAAAATTTCTTAAGATAGGTGGAATGTATCATCTCATTAGTTAGTTAGTCTTATATCTTATATCTACTGGGCTAAGATCTACTATATCAATGTGAATAGTACTTACAATTGGGCAATTGACGTGACCAATGCTACATCACATAACAAGATTGTGATCAAGATTGCAATTGTAACAAATTTTTGTATTTTGGGTCGTTAAGGATCACAAAAGGAAGGATCATGCAATCCTCCCTTTACCAATCAAATTAAAAGCAATCATAAATCTAACATCAAATAACAGATCTAAACTTGATAAATTAATAATTATCATGTAATTATAGATCTATCAATGATTAATCAACTAAGAAAAATCTGATTATGAAAATCAATAGTTATCATGCATAAAATAATTACAATCATGATTAAAGAGTAGACCATAATAGATTTCTAATCAATTAAAAACAATTGATAATATCAATATTTTATCAAGTTTAACAATTACATCATGTGTAAATGTAAAACCCACGATTTGAATCAGGGTTTAGATTCAGAACCGGTCGGTTTGACTCGTTATTTTCGAGTCGAGTCAGTTTCAGAACACGTGTACTGAGCTGACGTCAGTCGCGTGTATGAACTATGAGGGTCATGCGTACCCAAGTATATGATGATAACATCATGAACACAACAGGACAGAATGAGTTATTAGATATATGAGAGTATGCCAGTTACTTTTTATTTTTATATATAGTGAATCCCAGATTTAGTTTTAGGCCGTTTACCGCGTTAGGACGCGTTACGGGCAGTTTGGGTGGGTTAATAGTTCTAGAGCATATCATTATGATGATTTGGTGTTTGTTTGATTTTATGGGATTTTCCCCGATTTTTATGGAATTTTTTAGGATTTACGGCGACTTAATTATTATTCTTGACTCGAGCCGAAGACAAGTCAAGTAATATTTACTAGTTTGCCACCAGCTCTTTTCTTCCTCACCCCCAACCTTTCCTTTCATCTTCCCCAAACCCTTATCGCGCGCCACCCATTGTGCATGCTGCCGCCACTGTGGCCGATGCCACCTTGCCACCAATCGGTGCTGCCAGGCTCTCGCAGTAGCGGCGCCGTGCCGCCCCGACTAGTCCCGGCTGTCACCCAACCTCCATGATGCTGGAATCGCCGCGCCTAGCGCCGCGGTCGTGTCACCGATTTTGCCGCCAGTGACCGTCGCCGCCACGATTGAGTGGTCGACTCGACCCGAGCAGACCTTTCCCGACCGGAGCAGAGGTCGTCGCCGCCAAAGCCGGCCGGATTTAGTCACCCACCACCGACCCTCTGTTTTAGCCATTTTCTAGCATGGTGCCACCTCCGCCGGCCATGTTGATGTCGTAGATGCGTTGGGCTTGCTGAGCCGGCTCCAATGGTACCCAATACCATTGCTCTCCAGCCAGTAGACGCCGCCGGCGGTTGTCGTCGGAAAACCGCCGGAAGCTGCCGGAAAACCGCCGAAACCAGCTGGAAAACCAGATTCGCTGGAATTCGTCGGATCTTCCACGGAGCTCAACCAGTTGATCCTGATCGAACTTCGGACACTGACGAGCGTCGAATTCGAGCTCCGAGACTTGCGACGGAACCCTAGTCGTCGCCGATTGCCGACGATGTAAGGTATATTTACCTCCAAATTTATAATTTAAACTTGATGATTGTTAGCACAGCATGCTAGGGTTGGTTTATTGATGTGATCAATGCTTAATTATGGATGAAACGATGAGTTGCTTGATGAGATTAAGAGTGAATGAAGAGTAAGTGATCGAATGAGATAAAGTAAATATGAGCATGTTAATCGAGTATGACGTAAAAACACAGTAAAATTAGTATGAATAGGATTAGTTATAATGATTTTCATACTTATGATTATTTGACTGTTGATTGATGTTCATTGAATTTGATGCATCATTTAGTTAGCGGGCGTTAGTATTTAGTTTTGATGTGTAGGTACGAAGTAGGAGCTCGCCGCCTAGGCGCGAGTGACACGCTTGGAGCTTCTACCAGGTCCGTTTAGGACTCGTCTCTGTTTTACATTCTCTTCTATTGTATGTTTATTTTATTATTTGCAGGACGAGGTTAAGTGGTGTTTTATTGGATCCCACTTAACTCGGGCCATTTAACCGAACAGTTTTCCGGATTAATAACCCCTCGAGGATGAGATCCCTGAGGATGATTTCGAAAACAAGATCCACCACAAGTTGCCTTCGGGCCTATTATATAAATCCCTTCCCAGGCCTATATATATATTTTATCGAGTTTTCAGTGAGACGAGAGATGGAGAAACCGACTGCACGTACCATGAGCGGATGCCGTGACAGTCAAAGCGGGCTCTGGATTAGTGCCAGCGGACTGTTCCATTCCCGAGGGATCCTGACAACTCCGTGTTTGAGTTCCTCACACCTGGAGAACGTGGAGGTTTACGGGTACTGTTTAGTACAGCGCATGTCCGGACTTGTGGTTCAAAGGGTACTAAAGGCGACTGCCTGAAAGTACTCGGCCTTCGTGCTCAAGGCCAGGAGAAATATGGAGGTAAGGAGAGGGCTTAGGATTTGACACCAGAAAATGAAGTAAGAAATGCCGAGAGCGGCATCAGCAGCAGCATATCAGTAGGTTCGGGATGCTACCGGGTCTGCAGCCCAGTGGCTCCTCAGTAGTGCCCTTCAGAGTGTTCACGTGGAGTATATGATGTTTTCTTTCTTATGAGAGTTTGCTCTCATAGCCAGCTTGTTATAGTTATTTTATTTTCCGGACCAGTAACACTTGTTACTGACGTGTTTTTATTATATGTAGGTAATAATCACTGAGTTGGAGGAGCCAGCTTGGACGGAGGAGCACTGTTGTCGCTTGCACACATGTCAGTTGATAGAGTGGTTGATATTCTATTTATGATGCTATTATATTGTGAATGTTGTGAAATGCTAAGACATGATAGGATATGATTAAATGCAATGATATGATGATGTGACATGATTGAATGCTAAGACACGATGACAGAATGTGAAACATGAATAGATTGCGCAGCAGGAGCGTGGTGGGTTGAGACCCAAGCTTTAGAGTGAGTAAACAGTATATCAGATTGTGTGAATGAAGTTACGTGATATATAGATACATATTTGCATATATGTTTATATATAGTATTTTGACAGGGTGACCCTAATTGCACTTTTAGGAGAAATTCTGTCTGTTTTACTTCAGAATTTTCATCAATTTTGATCGTAATTGTGATGATGTGTAATTTAGTTTGCATGTCATCCATGTAGTAATCATGTTAGGATATCATGCATTCATCCATGCATGACAGGTAATATCTGTATCTTAAGACGCCGAAATTAGATCCACGTGAGTTAGGTTCGGGTTAGCCGACCTAACCGGGGCCTGTAACATGCCGGTTCGGTTCACGAGTGTAGACCAAATTTGGCATGCTACAGTAATGTCTAAGAAGATAGATTTTACATGAAATTAGTCCATAAAACATGATTTATCATCAAGTCTATTAAAATTAGTAATAATACACAATAAATTATGCATGAAAGTGTTAAACATCATAATTTAACTTGGAAATCATGGTAAAACATATAGAACGTCAAAAGGCTCATCATGCTAATGAAAATTTGATAAAAGCATATTACAAAGCGTGCCTTCGCAACGGAGTAGATCGAAGATCTTCTCATAGGTTGACTTTACTCACAATCCAAAGAAGAATTAGGATCTACAGCCTAGATCCCCAAACTCAAGCACCTGAAACCCATCTCTCCACCACCACCAACTCTCTCCACAGAATTAGAATTTACGTGTGTTACTCATAATAGGGGGACTAATAAGACTCTTCTTAGAACATGTCTTTCTTAAAAAGATAGATATTATTCTATTAGGGTTATTTTGGCATTTATATTAATAGTAAAAACCTAATTAATTTAGAATTCCCTTCAAATAATAGCCGTTTAATTAAAATAATGTCTAACATTTTGCAAGACCTAAGCGATCTTACAATGTTATCGATTTTCCAGAAGAGGGAACAGAAGTAAAAAGAAATTTTCTTGATATCTAATAATTGGTGACAATAATTGACCAAAAGCATCAATACCAACTGAATTATTTTCATCTAGTATTTTTCCACAACTAAACCATAGTCATCTCTGATAACCCAATGATTAAGAAATCTAAAGGGAGGATTGTCTTTACTTGTGACAGATGGATTTGTGTCTAATAAAAGAGGTAAATGATATAAAAGTTCAGGATCAAAATGATAATAAATCTTAGTGGTGGCCAAGAGAGAATTTCAACAAGAGTGTGCCACCGCACTATCTAGTCTATCTAGAATCCTCTAGCATTTCCCTCCGGGTGATTAGAGCAAGTAAACTTTCTCCAACAAAACCTGAATCAATTAAGTCAAACTGGTCCCACAACCTTCTACTATTTCTTTGAGTAGGATTATGCCAAGCTCCCCCTTTCTTTTAAAGATTCCAAAACTAGGTTAAAATCCCCACATAAAAGCCATGGCTCAAATAAAATCATAACAGTTATATTACTCAATAATTCAACTTTAAATTGACTATTAGGACTCTTCTAAACTCCATAGAAATTAAAGAATATGTGATTTAAAGGATCCATAGTCCATCCATGGATGAAATGCTTGCAGCTTTTAAGATAGTCATGGAAATATCTTTCTTTCGGCAACAAAATAGATCACCCAATTGTCCAGAGCTAGGTATGAAGTAGAAATGAAAAAGAGATTCCCATTTTTTATGAAAAATATCCTATTTTTTCACAAAAAGCTTGGATTCAGATGCAAGGACAATATCAGGGTTATTAATTCTAATAAGTTGGACAAATTCAATAGGGAAGGATTTCCTTCTTGACCCACAAACATTCCACGCCATAATTTTCATAGTAACTAATATATCAAAGAAAATAGAATGAAAATTTAGCAATAAAATATTATGTAGAAAATTGACCTTGAGTGAAGAAGTAGCAATAGCAAACCCTCTGTTCCCCTTAGGAAAAGTAGATGTTGTCAATTTTCTTATCAGTAGACTTTGGAACACCCACATCAGAAGTCAGCTTATCAAGAGGAGGAAGCAACTTCATAGTATCCCAGCCCACTCCAAAAGATTAGTCATTTGTAAAAAATTCCACCCTTCAGCCAATTGATTTACATAAAGAGTTTTAAGCTTTCAACTATTATGAAAGACATCATCACTATCTAGCATTATGAAGTCAGCTTTGGAAAGGATATCCAACACTAGTGCATCCTCAGGCAGCTTTCTTGCGTTCATAGTTTATAAAATTATGCTGGTTTGTCAAGATTGTTGTTACCATCATTAGCATGTGGTACCATGAACATCCTTCCACTAACGCCACCTTCACCAAAAATCTCTAAACTAGCCTGAGGTCTTCACCTTGTAGAGCCACAAGCAGTATATAGCACTAAAAAATTTTGGACCTAAATAAAAATTGATAAAGATGCAGAGTATGTAGTCAGCATCTGGTTGGGAGAATTCAAGAGAAGCAATGGTACATAAGATAGAACACCTCTTTTCAAAATCTTCAACAGTGATGAATGGGATTTCTCTTAGTAGAGCTAATATCTGAGGGGCTCGAGGCACAACTTGAGTAATATGGGTATCAAAAGGAAAATCCTCACTGTTATTAGGAAAAGATAATTCACCTGTTCTTACTTTTTTCTTATTGGGCCCTTTGGAGAGGAAGTTGTAGGCCCAAATCCAGGAGGATATGGATCATCCATATCCCCAACATTATCCTCAAATATTTGGGCTTAACCAATAAGAAGTGTTTGGAGTCTTTTTCTTCTTTACCAATTAATTTTCTCTCAACCATGGCCCAAACAGATGCTCCTCTTCAACCATAAACATTATTATCCTCCTTAACCAACATAGGGCGTCTAGAATATTAAGAGCGCTGGATTCTCTTCCCTCCGAACTATCTACAAGGATGCTTGGAATGTTATTCGGCATCAATTTCAAACAGTCTTAGTTTACATTAATGTCCTCTATCATATTCTGTGCAGTTAAAGATAAATGTATACCATATGAGGAGCAGAAAAAAGGCTTGATGTTCACCAAGGGTACCATTAGGGATATACTCATCTTGGCTGATTTTCACGCTAACACATCATATGTTAGTGTGGCTGGCCTCATACAAAGGACATCCTAGCATGGTTTTTTGGTGGGGAACTTTCCCACAATAGTAATAGTGTTGGGCCTTTTGGGCCCCGAAAGGGATTTTAAACAACCAAAGTAAACTTGCAATAGGATTTATGGGTTTCTCTTCATCCAAAAGTTAGTTCAAGGTATAAAGTTTTTCTATTAGCCTATATACAAATCGTCAACACTATCAACGACTGATATGGAATACCCAAACAATCTCCCCTTCACACATTAGGCGACCCTGAAACTATCATCGTCTATCAATCTCCCCTTCATTAGATGGAACTTACATATCTCTAATTAGGATACACATCCAATTGCAAAAGACCACAATCTCCAACGAAATGAGACAATCTAATTGGAAAACCCATACCTTATGAGGATGAAGCTCTCCCTCCTCTAAAGAGAGGGAGAGGGAGAACCTCACTGCAAAACCTCATAGTGCAGCACACAATATCACACTCACGTAGTTGTATTCTATACAACACACATATACAACTACATATTTATAAATAATTGATGCAAACTATTATGCACGAGATACAACCAACTTCTTGGATATGAAGAGCCAATACCAAATGCTCTCCCTAAGCATTGGGACTCTCACCAATGAATCTCTTTCGTTGTCTTCTGCAATTCTTCTTGATTTCCTTATAGCTATTGGATTAACTTCATGGCTTTACAACTTCCTATATAGTTAGTACGCTTTGTGACATTTATCAGATGATAAGGGACTCAAATAATTCTTACCTCCCAGAATCATACGAGAACACACTAGGGTTGGTTTCAACATCTTTCACATGGGAAGGAGATACAACCTATAACCATCTCCCCTTATCGTCCTACGTGGAAACTCTTTGAAAAATCTTCCACTCTGCGCCACTTGTCAAACACTTGTTAATGCACCATTGTCAAGCTGTTTGTAAATCGTTATCACATGAGAGAAATATTTCAACACATCTCCCCACCTGACTTATGTGGAATGTTCTCCATCTCCCCTGATTAAGACTTCTAACACTTTTCTCCTATTCACATAGAAGGAACACCCTTTTCTAGCATCGTCCAATAGTCATCTTGATAAAACACCTACAATTTTGAGTGAACTGAGCTCTTCCATGATCTGTCTAACAGAACCTCCACAGGCTACAAACCACAGCTCTACAAACTAAGCTCTTGATGCTTTTTATTAGGATTTGAACACACAAAATCCCTAAACTCTATATTTTGTGTTTTGAAAAGGCAAACTAATGAAGTACAAAAGAAAGAAAAAATACTAATTTTAATGTATAACCTTCAAAATATAAGGGAAACTATGCACCATCCACTATTGTAAATAATGAGTACATAGATCTTCATCAAGAGCACACAACAAACTCTTGACATACAACAAGATCTTCACCAATTAATAGTGAAATACAAAGAATAAGAAAACCTTCTTCTACTTATCGCTTTCACATCATGTAGACCCAAATCATCTTCATCATATAGCAATATTCTTTATTAGACGGAATCAACAATCTTCGGTTAGGAAACACATCTAATTGGGACATGACCACAATCTCCAACTATATAACAAACTCCAGTTGGAGACTCACAATCTCCAACTATTCTAATTGAGAATACCCTCAATCTATTTGTGAGGAGCTCTGCCTGCTCCTAAGAGAGAGAGGAAACTCTCCAATGATCGATGTGGGATAAACTCAATAACAAAATATTCAATTTCTCAGTAACAAAGATGCCCTCCACAAGAATATTATGTTCATTGTGCTTGCAAATAAATGGCATTAGTCCTATCATAGACAAATCTATAACAACATATAAGCCTTTGCAACACCATTGGAGATAATCACTGATTGCTCATTAGGAATTTAAACTCTGTGGAGATGCTCTAAATCAAGAAGCTCAGGGCTGCTATTATTAAGATAAATACTCTGACAAACCGTGAATTTGAACCCAATAGTAAAATTTGTCAAGCATGAATGTCTAATATTGGATTTTTATATTATATATATATATATATATATATAGGGCAGCACTATGGTGCGCTGCCTTCTTTGGTAGGGCAGCGCACCATAGCACTGCAAGATCTGGCCGTTGGATTGAAATCTAGCGGCCCAGATTTCAACGGTGCCCCAGACCCGCTCGGCCGCCTGGCCGCCTGGCTGCCTGCTTGGCTGCCGCTTGACTGCCCGCCCACTCATCCTCGCCACCCACCGGAGGCCCCCGCCACTGCCCTAGCCTACCCTGACGACCCCCTACTGCCGCGATCCCCCTCGCTCGCCCCAAGCCATCGCAGCCTCCCATCTTGCCGCCTCCCACCAACCCCACTAGCGCTCCCGCCACAGCAGCCACGGCTCGCCCTCGCCCATGGCCGCCCCCTTCCAACGCCGCTATCGTAGCGCCCCCCCCCCCCCCCCCCCACCGTTCCCACTCCTAGCCGCTGCCCTCGCCGACCGTTGTCTCCCGCCCCCACTACACTGCGGCCCCAAGCTGCCCGCAATCGACGCCTCGCCACCCTATTGGGCCTCTCCGAGCACAACCTGCCCTCCTGACGCATGCCGCCCCCAACCGACCACTCCCGCCACCTCGCTGTGGCCGCCCCCCTATGCGGCAGCCCTCCAAGCCGCCCGCGAGCGGCTGCGGGCACGGCGAGGGAGGGCGGACCGCGACGATGGTGGTCGGTCGTGGGGTGGCGGCGGGTCAGAGGGCAGGTCGTGCTGGGGGCCGTGGCAGGGTGGCGGGCGACTTCGGTCATAGTGGGGATCGGCATGCGGCTGCAGGTGGGGTTGGGCCAGTGGCGGGGTCAGCAAGAGGGTCGGCAGGGTCGCGAGTGGGGGTTGTGGGCTTAAAAGCTGTGGGTTGGATTTCCATCCAACGGCCCACGAATCGTGCGTTGCAAAGCACCACAAAAAGCTGCAGCGCATTGCAGACCTGCTGTGTGTGTATATATATATACACACATATATATACATATATATAATAAAGAAACTCGTTCTTGGGATACCTAAGAAGGTAAGACAATATATAATAAACATCCTCCAGTAGGTAATATTAAATATGAAAATATAGAAGCCATGTCTTTTGTAAAAACTGATAATAAATAAGAAGACATAACTATAATTATTAAACAAAATAATTATACTCTTATGCATTTACAAACTATAGCTTCACAATTATCTCATATGGAAGATAATTGGTTTCCTAGAAGTTAAGGGAAATGAAAAAATAAAGGAAGAAATTATTAAACCAGTTTTAATAAAGCCTCCAATAATGACTACTAAATTTAATACTAAACCCCTATAAATGAAGAATTTATATCAAAATTAATTGAAAAATTGGGAGAATTAACAATTAAGGAATCTATAAAAGTTGTAAATGCTTGTAAGAACAAGATGAATTAATAAATCAATTCTCAAAATCAATAAATGTTACTAGACCAAATTCAGTACAACCTTTTCCAATGACTAGAAATTATTATCAAAGACCCACTCCTGCTATTGTCTTATTTAAGGAAAATGCTTTCCAATCTGCATTAAGTTATAATGGAAGAACCGTATATGAGTGGAATATGGATGGATTAAGTGAATATCAAATAATTACAACATTACATAATATGCTAATGTATGCAACAATTTGTAGAACAAATAATAATTCTGATAGACAAATATCAGAAATGATAATTGCAGGATTCTCTGGCCAACTTAAAGGTTTGTGGGACAATAATTTAGCTCAAGCACAAAAAATAGAGATATTAGGAGCAACAAAACTTGAACCTAATACTAATCAAATAAGAGAAGACTCTGTATATACATTAATACAGACTATATTACATCATTTTGTAGGTGATATTCAAGGTCTTAAGAGAAAGAACACAAGAAGTAATAATGAATATCGGATGTCCTACATTGACACATTTTAGATGGTATAAAGATACATTTTTATCACTCTTATATCAAAGAGATGATTCTAATTTAGATTTTTGGAAAGAACGGTTTATATCTGGTCTACCTAATCTCTTTGCAGAAAGAGTAAGAAGAAAACTAAGGGAATTACATAATAGTACAATCCCTTATAATCAATATACTTTTTGGACAACTGATAGGTAGAGTTGTGTCAGAAGGACTAAGTCTTTGTAATGATCTTAATTTAAGAAATCAATTAAAGAAACAAAGATTATTAGGAAAGAAAGAATTAGGAGAATTTTGTCACCAATTTGGAACAAATATAAATCCTAAATATCCTTCTACGTCTAAGTCTAAGACGACAAATAAAAATAAGAAAACCTTTATTCCTTATAAAAGGGAAAAAGAAAAACACAGATAAGAAACATATAAATCCAAAAAAGACAAAGAATAAGAATAAAGCGTCTACATCAAAACCACTCGAAACCATTAGTCTGTTGGGACTGTGGTAAAACAGGACATACCAGAACTCAATGTAGACTGAAAAAAAAATTAAAGAATTAAATATTCCTGATGAAGAAAAAGAAAGTTCAATAATTTAATAGATAAATCAGAAGATAATCATTCAGATTATGATAATTATTCTGAATATGATGCTTTAGGAAATAAACACAGATGATGAATATGATTCTTCAGCTTCTAAAGAAAGTGAATGTAATTGTGATGATTATAATAGGAATTATGGACTTAAGTAAATTAAGTATTAATGTTATTAGAGCAAAAATGAAGAATTATAGATTCCTTGAATTTTATCCTTCTTTGTTGATAATGCTGGAATACATACTCATCCTAAAAAGGGAAGGATGTTGCATTTAAGCTTGAATTTCCTAAAGGGCGATCATTTTGTTTCAAGAATGAAAAATAAACATAAAAATAAAATAAAACAAATAAATTATTTAAAGAGAAGAAGTTAATACTTCCAGTTATTAGAGAGCTAAAATAGAAGATGAGAAAGATATTCAAAATAGAGTTAATGATATTAAAGATTTATTTGAAGAAGATTTGTGTAATGGTTTACCTAGTTAGCTTTTGGAATAAAAAACGTCATGAACACCTTATCTTCCTTATGAGGAAGGTTTTACAGATCAGGTTGGTTCCTAGCTAACGAGGCTAAACCTATCCAGATTAATCAAGAATTAGTAGAATATTGCCAAAGAAATAAAAACATTATTAAATAATAACTTAATAAGAGAAAAGTAAATCACCATGGTCTTCTTCTGCCTTTTATGTTTTCAAAGCATCCGAAATAGAAAGGAGCACCAAGACTTGTTATTAATTATAAATCATTACATAAGGTATTAAAATGGATTAGATACCTGATACCACATAAGAAAGATTGGTTAAAAGATTATATAATGCCCAAATCTTTAGTAAATTTGATTTAAAATCTAGATTTTGGCAAATACAAATTAAAGGAGAAGATAGGTAATATGACTTGCATTTTAATGTTCTATTTGGAAAATAGAACATTAAATGTAGTTATATATCTATCTTCTTTTTTAATTTGTATTTGCCAAAATCTAGATTTTAAATCAAATTTACTAAAGATTTGGGCATTATATAATCTTTTTAACCAATCTTTCTTATGTGGTATCAGGTATCTAATCCATTTTAATACCTTATGTAATGATTTATAATTAATAACAAGTCTTGGTGCTCCTCTTTCTATTTCGGATGCTTTGAAAACATAAAAGCAGAAGAAGACCATGGTGATTTACTTTCTCTTATTAAGTTATTATTTAATAATGTTTTTATTTTTTTGCAATATTCTACTAATTCTTGATTAATTTGGATAGGTTTAGCTTTAGTAGGAATTAATTTATCTGTAAAACCTTCCTCATAAGGAAGATAAAGTTCATGACGTTTTTTATTCCAAAAGCACTAGGTAAATCATTACACAAATTTTTTTCAAATAAATTTTTAATATCATTAACTCTATTTTGAATATCTTTCTAATTTATTTTAGTTTCTAATACTAAAGTATTAACTTCTTCTTTTAAATAATTTATTTGTTTTATTTTATTTTTATGTTTATTTTTCATTCTTGAAATAAATGATCGTCTTTTAGGAAATTCAAGCTTAAATGTAACATCCTTCCCTTTTAGATGAGTATGTATTCCAGCATTATCAATAAAGAAGGATAAATTAAGGAATCTATAATTCTTCATTTGCTGTAATAACATTAATACTTAATTTATTTAAGTCCATAATTCTATTATAATCATCACAATTACATTCACTTTCTTTAGAAGTTGAAGAATTATATTCATCATCTGTGTTTATTTCTAAAGCATCATATTCAGAATACTATCATAATCTGAATGATTATCTTTTGATTTATCTATTAAATTATTAAATTTTCTTTTTCTTCATCAGGAATATTTAATTCTTTAATTTTTTTTCAGTCTACATTGGGTTCTGGTATGTCCTGTTTTACCACAGTCCCAACAGACTAATGGTTTTGAGGGTTTTGATGTAGATGCTTTATTCTTATTCTTTGTCTTTTTTGGATTTATATGTTTCTTATCTGTGTTTTTCTTTTTCCTTTTATAAGGAATAAAGGTTTTCTTATTTTTATTTGTAGTCTTAGACTTAGACGTAGAAGGATATTTAGGATTTATATTTGTTCCAAATTGGTGACAAAATTCTCCTAATTCTTTCTTTCCTAATAATCTTTGTTTCTTTAATTGATTTCTTAAATTAAGATCATTACAAAGACTTAGTCCTTCTGACACAACTCTACCTATCAGTTGTCCAAAAAGTATATTGATTATAAGGGATTGTACCATTATGTAATTCCCTTAGTTTTCTTCTTACTCTTTCTGCAAAGAGATTAGGTAGACCAGATATAAACCGTTCTTTCCAAAAATCTAAATTAGAATCATCTCTTTGATATAAGAGTGATAAAAATGTATCTTTATACCATCTAAAATGTGTCAATGTAGGACATCCGATATTCATTATTACTTCTTGTGTTCTTTCTTTAAGACCTTGAATATCACCTACAAAATGATGTAATATAGTCTGTATTAATGTATATACAGAGTCTTCTCTTATTTGATTAGTATTAGGTTCAAGTTTTGTTGCTCCTAATATCTCTATTTTTTGTGCTTGAGCTAAATTATTGTCCCACAAACCTTTAAGTTGGCCAGAGAATCCTGCAATTATCATTTCTGATATTTGTCTATCAGAATTATTATTTGTTCTACAAATTGTTGCATACATTAGCATATTATGTAATGTTGTAATTATTTGATATTCACTTAATCCATCCATATTCCACTCATATACTGTTCTTCCATTATAACTTAATGCAGATTGGAAAGCATTTTCCTTAAATAAGACAATAGCAGGAGTGGGTCTTTGATAATAATTTCTAGTCATTGGAAAAGGTTGTACTGAATTTGGTCTAGTAACATTTATTGATTTTGAGAATTGATTTATTAATTCATCTTGTTCTTCACAAGCATTTACAACTTTTATAGATTCCTTAATTGTTAATTCTCCCAATTTTTCAATTAATTTTGATATAAATTCTTCATTTATAGGGGGTTTAGTATTAAATTTAGTAGTCATTATTGGAGGCTTTATTAAAACTGGTTTAATAATTTCTTCCTCTATTTTTTCATTTCCCTTAACTCCTAGGAAACCAATTATCTTCCATATGAGATAATTGTGAAGCTATAGTTTGTAAATGCATAAGAGTATAATTATTTTGTTTAATAATTATAGTTATGTCTTCTTATTTATTATCAGTTTTTACAAAAGACATGGCTTCTATATTTTCATATTTAATATTACCTACTGGAGGATGTTTATTATATATTGTCTTACCTTCTTAGGTATCCCAAGAACGAGTTTCTTTATTATATATATGTATATATATGTGTGTATATATATATACACACACAGAGGCTGCAATGCGCTGCAGCCTTTTTGTGGTGCTTTGCAACGCACGATTCGTGGGCCGTTGGATGGAAATCCAACCCACAGCTTTTAAGCCCACAGCCCCCCACTCGCGACCCTGCCGACCCTCTTGCTGACCCCGCCACTGGCCCAACCCCACCTGCAGCCGCATGCCGATCCCCCACTATGACCGAAGTCGCCCGCCACCCTGCCATGGCTCCCCAGCACGACCTGCCTCTGACCCGCCTGCCACCCCACGACCAACCACCACCGTCGCGGCCCGCCCTCCCCTCCGCCATGGCCCCGCAAGCCGCTCGCGGGTGGCTTGGGGGGCTGCCGCATAGGGGGGGCGGCCACAGCGAGGTGGCGGGAGTGGTCGGTTGTGGGGCGGCAGGCAGGGTCAGGAGGGCAGGTTGTGCTCGGGGAGGCCCAATAGGGTGGCAGGCGGCTTCGATTGCGGGCAGCTTGGGGGCCGCAGTGTGGTGGGGAGCGGGAGACAACGGCCGGCGAGGGCAGCGGCTAGGGGAGGGGGGAACGGTGGGGGGGGGGGGGGGGGGGCGCTACGATAGCGGCGTTTGGAAGGGGGCGGCCATGGGCGAGGGAGCCGTGGCTGCAGGGCGGGGGAGGGCGCTGGTGGGGTTGGTGGGAGGCGGCAAGATGGGAGGCTGCGATGGCTTGGGGCGAGCGAGGGGGATCGCGGCAGAGGGGGTCGTCAGGGTAGGCGAGGGGCAGTGGCGGGGGCCTCCGGTGGGTGGCGGGGATGAGTGGCGGGCAGTCAAGCGGCAGCCAGCAGGCAGCCAGGCGGCCAGGCGGCCAGGCGGGTCTGGGGCACCAGTGAAATCTGGGCCGCTAGATTTCAATCCAACGGCCCAGATCTTGCAGGCATATGGTGCGCTGCCCTACCAAAAGAAGGCAGCGCACCATAGTGCTGCCCTATATATATATATATATATATATAATATATAAATCCAATATTAGACATTCATGCTTGACAAATTTTACTATTGGGTTCAAATTCACGGTTTGTCAGAGTATTTATCTTAATAATAGCAGCCCCTGAGCTTCTTGATTTAGAGCATCTCCACAGAGTTTAAATTCCTAATGAGCAATCAGTGATTATCTCCAATGGTGTTGCAAAGGCTTATATGTTGTTATAGATTTGTCTATGATAGGACTAATGCCATTTATTTGCAAGCATAATGAACATAATATTCTTGTGGGAGGGCATCTTTGTTACTGAGAAATTGAATATTTTGTTATTGAGTTTATCCCACATCGATCATTGGAGAGTTTCTCTCTCTCTTAGAGCAGGCAGAGCTCCTCACAAATAGATTGAGGGTATTCTCAATTAGAATAGTTGGAGATTGTGAGTCTCCTAATTGGAGTTTGTTATATAGTTGGAGATTGTGGTCATTCCCAATTAGATGTGTTTCCTAACTGAAGATTGTTGATTCCGTCTAATAAAGAATATTGCTATATGATGAAGATGATTTGGGTTTACATGATGTGAAAGGGAGAAGTAGAAGAAGGTTTTCTTATTCTTTGTATTTCACTATTAATTGGTGAAGATCTTGTTGTATGTCAAGAGTTTGTTGTGTGCTCTTGATGAAGATCTATGTACTCATTATTTACAATAGTGGATGGATTGTAGTTTCCCTTATATTTTGAAGGTTATACATTAAAATTAGTATTTTTTCTTTCTTTTGTACTTCATTAGTTTGCCTTTTCAAAACACAAAATATAGAGTTTAGGGATTTTGTGTGTTCAAATCCCAATAAAAAGTATCAAGAGCTTAGTTTGTAGAGCTGTGGTTTGTAGCCTCGTGGAGGTTCGTTAGACAGATCATGGAAGAGCTCAGTTCACTCAAAATTGTAGGTGTTTTATCAAGATGACTATTGGACGATGCTAGAAAAGGGTGTTCCTTCTATGTGAATAGGATAAAAGTGTTAGAAGTTTTAATCAGGGGAGATAGAGAACATTCCACATAAGTCAGGTGGGGAGATGTGTTGAAATATTTCTCTCATGTGATAATGATTTACAAACAGTTGACAATGGTGCATTAACAAGTGTTTGACAAGTGGCATAGAGTGGAAGATTTTTCAAAGAGTTTCCACGTGGGATGATAAGGGAGATGGTTAAGGTTGTATCTCCTTCCCATGTGAAAGATGTTGAAACCTACCCTAGTGTGTTCCGTATTATTCTGGAGGTAAGAATTATTTGAGTCCCTTATCATCTGATAAATGTCACAAAGCTGTACAACTATATAGGAAGTTGTAAAGCCATGAAGTTAATCCAATAGTTATAAGGAAATCAAGAAGAATTGTAGAAGACAACAAAGAGCTTCATTGGTGAGAGTCCCAATGCTTAGGAGGAGCATTTGGTATTGGCTCTTCATATCTAAGAAGTTGGTTGTATCTCGTGCATAATAGTTTGTATCAATTATTTATAAATATGTAGTTGTATATGTGTGTTGTATAGAATACAACTAAGTGAGTGTGATATTGTGTGCTGCACTATGAGGTTTTGCAGTGAGGTTCTCCCTCTCCCTCTTTTAGAGGAGGAGAGCTTCATCTTCATAAGGTATGGGTTTTCCAATTAGATTGTCTCATTTCATTGGAGAATGTGGTCTTTTGCAATTAGATGTGTATCCTAATTAAAGATATGTAAGTTCCATCTAATGAAGGGGAGATTGATAGACGATGATAGTTTCAAGGTCACCTAATGTGTGAAGGGGAGATTGATTGGGTATTCCATATCAGTCGTTGATAGTGTTGATGACTTGTATATAGGCTAATAAAAAACTTGATACCTTGAACTAGCTTTTGGATAAAGAGAAACCCATAAATCCTATTGCGAGTTTACTTTGGTTGTTTAAAATCCTTTTCGGGGCCCAAAAGGCCCAACACTATTACTATTGTGGGAAAGTTCCCCACAAAAAACCATGCTAGGACGTACTTTGTATGAGGCCAGCCACACTAACATAAGATGTGTTAGCGTGAAAATCAGCCAAGATGAGTATATCCCTAATGGTACCCTTGGTGAACATCAAACCTTTTTTCTGCCCTCATATGGTATAGATTTATCTTTAACTGCACAGAATATGATAGAGGACATTAATATAAACTAAGACTATTTGAAATTGATGCCGAATAACATTCCAAGCATCCTTGTAGATAGTTCGGAGGGAAAAGAATCCAGTGCTCTTAATATTCTAGACGCCTTATGTTGGTTAAGGAGGATAATAATGTTTATGGTTGAAGAGGAGCATCTGTTTGGGCCATGGTTGAGAGAAAATTAATTGGTAAAGAAGAAAAAGACTCCAAACACTCTTCTTATTGGTTAAGCCCAAATATTTGAGGATAATGTTGGGGATATGGATGATCCATATCCTCCTGGATTTGGGCCTACAACTTCCTCTCCAAAGGGCCCAATAAGAAAAAAGTAAGAACTGGTGAATTATCTTTTCCTAATAACAGTGAGGATTTTCCTTTTGATACCCATATTACTCAAGTTGTGCCTCGAGCCCCTCATATATTAGCTCTACTAAGAGAAATCCCATTCATCATTGTTGAAGATTTTGAAAAGAGTTGTTCTGTCTTATGTACCATTGCTTCTCTTAAATTCTCCCAACCAGATGCTGACTACATACTCTGCATCTTTATCAATTTTTATTTAGATCCAAAATTTTTAGTGCTATATACTGCTTATGGCTCTACAAGGTGAAGACCTCAGGCTAGTTTAGAGATTTTTGGTGAAGGTGGCATTAGAGGAAGGATGTTCATGGTACCACATGCTAATGATGGTAACAACAATCTTTACAAACCAGCCTAATTTTATTAACCATGAACTCAAGAAAGCTGCCTGAGGATGCACTAGTGTTGGATATTCTTTCCGAAGCTGACTTCATAATGCTAGATGGTGATGATGTCTTTCATAATAGTTGAAAGCTTAAAACTCTTTCTGTAAATCAATTGGCTGAAGGGTGGAATTTTTACAAATGACTATTCTTTTGAGTGGGCTGGGATGCTGTGAAGTTGCTCCTCCTCTTGATCAGCTGACTTCTAATGTGGGTGTTCCAAAGTCTACTGATAAGAAAATCGACAACATCTACTTTTGCTAAGGGGAACAGAGGGTTTGCTACTGCTACTTCTTCACTCAAGGTCCATTTTCTACATAATATTTTATTGCTAAGTTTTCATTCTATTTTCTTTGATATATTAGTTACTATGAAAATTATGGTGTGGAATGTTTGTGGGTCAAGAAGGAAATCCTTCCCTATTGAATTTGTCCAACTTATTAGAATTAATAACCCTGATATTGTCCTTGCATCTAAATCCAAGCTTTTTGAGACAAAATAGGATATTTTTCATAAAAAATGGGAATCTCTTTTTCATTTCTACTTCATACCTAGCTCTAGACAATTGAGTGATCTATTTTGTTGCCGAAAGAAAGATATTTCCATGACTATCTTAAAAGCTGCAAGCATTTCATCCATGGATGGACTATGGATCCTTTAAATCACATATTCTTTAATTTCTATGGAGTTTAGAAGAGCCCTAGTAGTCAATTTAAAGTTGAATTATTGAGTAATATAACTGTTATGATTTTATTTGAGCCATGGACTTTTATGTGGGGATTTTAACCTAGTTTTGGAATATTTAAAAAGAAAGGGGGAGCTTGGCAAAATCCTAGTCAAAGAAATAGCTGAAGGTTGTGGGACCAGTTTGACTTAATTGATTTAGGTTTTGTTGGAGAAAGTTTACTTGCTCTAATGACCCAGAGGGAAATGCTAGAGGGTTCTAGATAGACTAGATAGTACGGTGGCACACTCTTGTTGAAATTCTCTCTTGGCCACCACTAAGATTTATCATTTTGATCTGGAACTTTTATATCATTTACCTCTTTTATTAGACACAAATCCATCTGTCACAAGTAAAGACAATCCTCCCTTTAGATTTCTTAATCATTGGGTTATCAGAGATAACTATGGTTTAGTTGTGGAAAAATACTAGATGAAAATAATTCAGTTGGTATTGATGCTTTTGGTCAATTATTGTCACCAATTATTAGATATCAAGAAAATTTCTTTTTACTTCTATCCCCTCTTCTGGAAAATCAATAACATTGTAAGATCGCTTAGGTCTTGCAAAATGTTAGACATTATTTTAATTTAACGGCTAATATTTGAAGAGAATTCTAAATTAATTAGGTTTTTACTATTAATATAAATGCCAAAATAACCCTAATAGAATAATATCTATCTTTTTAAGAAAGACATGTTCTAAGAAGAGTCTTATTAGTCCCCCTATTATAAGTAACACACGTAAATTCTAATTCTGTGGAGAGAGTTGGTGGTGGTGGAGAGATGGGTTTCAGGTGCTTGAGTTTGGGGATCTAGGCTGTAGATCCTAATTCTTCTTTGGATTGTGAGTAAAGTCAACCTATGAGAAGATCTTCGATCTACTCCGTTGCGAAGGCACGCTTTGTAATATGCTTTTATCAAATTTTCATTAGCATAATGAGCCTTTTGACGTTCTATATGTTTTACCATGATTTCCAAGTTAAATTATGATGTTTAACACTTTCATGCATAATTTATTGTGTATTATTACTAATTTTAATAGACTTGATGATAAATCATGTTTTATGGACTAATTTCATGTAAAATCTATCTTCTTAGACATTACTGTAGCATGCCAAATTTGGTCTACACTCGTGAACCGAACCGGCATGTTACAGGCCCCGGTTAGGTCGGCTAACCCGAACCTAACTCACGTGGATCTAATTTCGGCGTCTTAAGATACAGATATTACTCGTCATGCATGGATGAATGCATGATATCCTAACATGATACTACATGGATGACATGCAAACTAAATTACACACCATCACAATTACGATCAAAATTGATGAAAATTCTGAAGTAAAACAGACAGAATTTCTCCTAAAAGTGCAATTAGGGTCACCCTGTCAAAATACTATATATAAACATATATGCAAATATGTATCTATATATCACGCAACTTCATTCACACAATCTGATATACTGTTTACTCACTCTAAAGCTTGGGTCTCAACCCACCACGCTCCTGCTGCGCAATCTATTCATGTTTCACATTCTGTCATCGTGTCTTAGCATTCAATCATGTCACATCATCATATCATTGCATTTAATCATATCCTATCATGTCTTAGCATTTCACAACATTCACAATATAATAGCATCATAAATAGAATATCAACCACTCTATCGACTGACATGTGTGCAAGCGACAACAGTGCTCCTCCGTCCAAGCTGGCTCCTCCAACTCGTGATTATTACCTACATATAATAAAAACACGTCAGTAACAAGTGTTACTGGTCCGGAAAATAAAATAACTATAACAAGCTGGCTATGAGAGCAAACTCTCATAAGAAAGAAAACATCATATACTCCACGTGAACACTCTGAAGGGCACTACTGAGGAGCCACTGGGCTGCAGACTCGGTAGCATCCCGAACCTACTGATATGCTGCTGTTGATGCCGCTCTCGGCATTCTTACTTCATTTTCTGGTGTCAAATCCTAAGCCCTCTCCTTACCTCTCATATTTCTCATGGCCTTGAGCACGAAGGCCGAGCACTTTCAGGCAGTCGCCTTTAGTACCCTTTGAACCACAAGTCCGGACATGCGCTGTACTAAACAGTACCCGTAAACCTCCACGTTCTCCAGGTGTGAGGAACTCAAACACGGAGTTATCAGGATCCCTCGGGAATGGAACAGTCCGCTGGCACTAATCTAGAGCCCGCTTTGACTGTCACGACATCCGCTCATGGTACGTGCAGTCGGTTTCTCCATCTCTCGTCTCATTGAAAACTCGATAAAATTATATATATAGGCCTGGGAAGGGAATTATATAATAGGCCCGAAGGCAACTTGTGGTGGATCTTGTTTTCGAAATCATCCTCAAGGGATCTCATCCTCAAGGGGTTATTAATCGGAAAACTGTTCGGTTAAATGGCCCGAGTTAAGTGGGATCCAATAAAACACCACTTAACTCGTCCTGCAAATAATAAAATAAACATACAATAGAAGAGAATGTAAAACAAAGACGAGTCCTAAATGGACCCGGTAGAAGCTCCAAGCGTGTCATCGCGCCTAGGCGGCGAGCTCTTACTTCGTACCTACACATCAAAACTAAATACTAACGCCCGCTAACTAAATGATGCATCAAATTCAATGAACATCAATCAACAGTCAAATAATCATAAGTATGAAAATCATTATAACTAATCCTATTCATACTAATTTTACTGTGTTTTTACGTCAAACTCGATTAACATGCTCATATTTACTTTATCTCATTCGATCACTTACTCTTCATTCACTCTTAATATCATCAAGCAACTCATCATTTCATCCATAATTAAGCATTGATCACATCAATAAACCAACCCTAGCATGCTGTGCTAACAATCATCAAGTTTAAATTATAAATTTGGAGGTAAATATACCTTACATCGTCGGCAATCGGCGACGACTAGGGTTCCGTCGCAAGTCTCGGAGCTCGAATTCGACGCTCGTCAGTGTCCGAAGTTCGATCAGGCTCAACTGGTTGAGCTCTGTGGAAGATCCGATGAATTCCAGTGAATCTGGTTTTCCAGCTGGTTTCGGCGGTTTTCCGGCAGCTTCCGGCGGTTTTCCGACGACAACCGCCGGCGGCGTCTACTGGCTGGAGAGCAATGGTATTGGGTACCATTGGAGCCGGTTCAGCAAGTCCAACGCATCTACGACATCAACATGGCCGGCAGAGGTGGCACCATGCTAGAAAATGGCTAAAACAGAGGGTCGGTGGTGGGTGACTAAATCCGGCCGGCTTTGGCGGCGACGACCTCCACTCTGGTCAGGAAAGGTTGCTGGCGCGGTCAACCACTCAATCGTGGCGGCGACGGTCACCGGTGGCAAAATCGGTGACACGACCGCGGCGCTAGGTGCGGCGATTCCAGCATCATGGAGGTTGGGTGACAGCCGGGACTAGTTGGGGCGGCACGGCGCCGCTACGGCGAGGCCTGGCAGCACTAATTGGTGGCAAGGTGGCATCGGCCGTAGTGGCGGTAGCATGCACAATGGGTGGCGCGCGATAAGGGTTTGGGGAAGATGAAAGGAAAGGTTGGGGGTGAGGAAGAAAAGAGCTGGTGGCAAACTAGTAAATATTACTTGACTTGTCTTCGGCTCGAGTCAAAAATAATAATTAAGTTGTCGTAAATCCTAAAAAATTCCATAAAAATCAGGGAAAATCCCATAAAATCAAACAAACACCAAATCATCATAATGATATGCTCTAGAACTATTAACCCACCCAAACTGCTCGTAACACGTCCTAACGCAGTAAACGGCCTAAAACTAAATCTGGGATTCACTATATATAAAAATAAAAGTAACTGGCATACTCTCATATATCTAATAACTCATTCTGTCCTGTTGTGTTCATGATGTTGTCATTATATACTTTGGTACGCATGACCCTCATAGTTCATACACGCGACTGGCGTCAGCTCAGTATACCTGTTCTGAAACTGACTCGACTCGAAAATAAAAGTCAAAACGACTGGTTCTGAATCTAATGATTCAAATCGTGGGTTTTACATTTACACATGATGTAATTGTTAAACTTGATAAAATATTGATATTATCAATTGTTTTTAATTGATTAGAAATCTATTATGGTCTACTCTTTAATCATGATTGTAATTATTTTATGCATGATAACTATTGATTTTCATAATCAGATTTTTCTTAGTTGATTAATCATTGATAGATCTATAATTACATGATAATTATTAATTTATCAAGTTTAGATCTGTTATTTGATGTTAGATTTATGATTGCTTTTAATTTGATTGGTAAAGGGAGGATTGCATGATTCTCCCTTTTGTGATTCTGAACGACCCAAAATACAAAAATTTGTTACAATTGCAATCTTGATCACAATCTTGTTATGTGATGTAGCATTGGTCACGTCAATTGCCCAATTGTAAGTACTATTCACATTGATATAGTAGATCTTAGCCCAGTAGATATAAGATATAAGACTAACTAACTAATGAGATGATACATTCCACCTATCTTAAGAAATTTTTCCTTATGAATTCTTTTCTATCACTAATGATATTAATCTAAATTTGTATCTAAACCGACTTTATCATCTAATATGGTCCCAATTGGCTCTGATACCACCTTTAACATCCCTACTTAATTAATACAAATGATAGGTATAGTTATTTCTTTAAAAATAGTTAACCAAGTAGAAGCTTATCAGCATTATTCATAGTAATATAGTGGATCATATTCTAATAGGTATTGGATGAGAGGCCAACTAAATGGACTGACTAATGAATTGGGGGATCTTATAGCCATAGCCTTCATACTTGATGAGTGCTAATATGTGTTCAGTGTGTGTTAGGTGGTAGTTTAGGTGATCGTAATCTCCATACATTCTTGTTAACTTTTATTAATTGCTATATGATTTATATCATGTGTGCTATTTTATATTTAGGTTTTGTGTTAACTTATTTCTCCAATTGCAAAGGAGGCTCATTCCAAATTTTTATCCCAAGTGGAGTGACCTTTGTAACTAGGATAACATTTAGGAATGTGCCACTTATTGCACACCCACATGCACGCGTGCACGCACACAGTTTCTCTCTCCCTCACTAGTCATGTAGGGGTCTATATGTTGTCTATCATTTGACTCTAAGTGGGGTTAGATCTTAGACCGTGATTCGAACATGTTAACATATCAAGTGGTAGTTTATTCATGATTTAATATTTATATTTTGATTTGGGTCCAACTCATGCTTGAATTAGAATTGGGGTGTTAATATATATATATATATATATATATATATTGTAAATATGATTTATAATTTGTTGACAACCTGGAGAACATTTGTAACTTAAATAAGTAAAATTACATATCAACTTTAAAATTACTAGTTACAACAGTTAGAACAATTGGATACACAATATGTTCCTGTATAATCACAAGGTTTTGGATAACCTTGCTTGGAAATATACTTTTGGACTAATATTGTCCGATGCTTTAGCCATTAATCCATGCTTCACCTTTTCCAAGCCCTAGTAAATTTACAATAACAAAGACTAAACCTGATGGAGCCTTGAGTGTTGAGCATTGTTTGGGAAAATAAAGAGAGAAATATTAAACCCAAGTGTCTTTAAACACTAGGTACACATTACATGAGAGGATAAAATAATAGTTATTAAAGAAATAATGTATACTTTATACCAAAATAATATTTTATTTATGAGTAAATTTTACTTTTTTATTTGCAAGATGTATCATCCTTAATCCTTACTAGGAGGTAGTCCTTTAGATAGTTTGTGGACTTTTTTGTGTGTTTCAATATTGGAATGAAAGAAAACTGAATCAATTAAAGTGGCAGTGGACACTTATAGAGATTGCAGGTTCCCCAAAGTGCAGTTA